>JAOBRB020189625.1:4242-22154 GCA_027575285.2 Zoanthus pulchellus
ATTTCAGACCCTTGTTTGGTATTTCAGACCCTTGTTTGGTATTTCAGACCCTTGTTTGGTATTTCAGACCCTTGTTTGGTATTTCAGACCCTTGTTTCTTATTAAGTGGTTTCTTATGAAGAAAAATTCGTGGAGAGTCCTTGGCAGTGAACTATATTTACATAACGCTAACGCCAACGGTTATTGTGACTTAGTTTGGCGGTGAAAGCAGAGGCGTGATGAAATATCTTCGCAGTTTTTAAACGCAATTCAAATATATTTAAACTTTAATTTTTTTCATACATCTTTGCAACAATCATTTTGAAATTACGCATTTAGTTGCATACAGCTATAGTGAGATAAATACTAAACAAGTTTTGCATTCCTTAAAGTTGTGAAAGAAAGCTTTAATTTTTCTTACGGACCATTGATTGTAAAATTGGAAAGATTACTTTCCTTCGCAAAATGTTTTTCACACGTAATCAAACAAATTCAAAATGGGCAATATCAGAAAAATTATTAATTATTTATAATTAACAAGGTTTTGCATATGTTACACTTATATGTCTAAAACATTGCATTTGCATAAAGATTGATCATCAAAGTTGCAGTTGCGAATCATTCATACGCGTTAAAAATTACTCCAGCTGTATCTAAACAATCAATAGCTGTATAAGCTTCATGTCTTTAAAATCTAAAACTTTCTCATCAGCTTTCTCTTTTGTAAAGATTTTGCACTCTTAAATGATCTTTTCCAATGATATATAAACGTTAGTATAATATTTGAGTGACAAAATTGTGCGATTGGTCTTTCGAGTACCTATTTAGACAACAAACACGTTTTTATAACCATTTAAAACCCGTTTGTCAGCTTTTGACTAATGATCAAGTTTATTAGATTTGATGGGCAATACTTAAAAGATATATCACGTCTTCCCACACAATATAGAACAGGCGGTAAACAGTTATTTTTAACAGAAAGTGAGTGCTGCGAGTGCACTATTTCGTCATAGTGACACTTTTGTTCTTTTTGGCGACATTTTTTATGTATTTGGATTTGAACCGCTGGTCTTATGTATCGTGTGCACCGAAATACTAGTGACATTCCTGATGCGGTATGGAGTTTAATCGTTAATCGTATATGCGTTTTCTTCGTTGCTACTGACATCCGAGGATATAACACTTTCTTCGGAATAAAAGGCTACTTGCATCGCCAACCACAAAAATCAATCAATCAATATAGTTATGTAGTAGTCTTAAAGAAAGACGATTCCTGCTCTGTACTAAGTATATTCGAAAGATGTCTCTGAGCGATCACCCCATTAGTTTCCTTATACCGAAAGCTGTAACTAGTGAAGATAGAAAAGACAGTGTTATTATCTGGTACAATTTTTTTTTATTAGATTGAATTTGAAATGTTTGTCAAATATTGTTTTAGCATCATTTTAAATGAGGTAAACATTGATCTAGATTTCAATTCAGCTGAAAGTGAATTCCATAAGTGCATGTGAACCTTCAAAAGAATGGAAGGTTATTCACTAGAGGCACTTCAAAACTGTTTTGCATTAAACTGACATTTTTCGCATTAAATTTATGAGATTCTTACGGAGAAATAAATTGGTTTGACATGTCTAATTTAAATATGTAAGTTCATTTTATAAAAACAATATTGAAACCAGCTGGCGTGGTTGGCAACAAGGTCTAAAGTTCGATCCCGGCACTTTGCCGTGATTCGAATATTTGTGTGGCCTTCTTTTCCGCCTAAGCCAACTCAGCTTTCCATCCTTCCGGGGTTGGTAAATGAGTACCAGCGTCTGTTGGGAGCTAACCTGCGATGGATTAGTGTCCCGTCCAGGGGGAGTCAAAGACTCTTATTTGCTTCACACTTCGGAATCCGAAGATAAGCGCCGGCCCCGTGGTCCACTATGCTAGTAAAAGGAATTAGCTTCAGCTAGCTTAGCTTTAGCTGGCGTTGTGAAGAGTTAAAAAAGTTCTTACATACATAAGCTGTTTATTTATCCTGGAATTTCCAGAGTAGCTATATTTACCTATAATATTGCGTCGCATTCTCGCATTTTGGACTTTTCGAGAGAGTATATAATAAAACGGTCTTATTTAGAAAGCAGTCTAAGACATCTAAAATAGCAAAAGTATGATGTCAAAACTTTCAAAGGTATGAAAAAGATGAATTTGGTGTATCAATATAACAGTTTCACAAACCGCATTAAAAGATAAAGCAGGAAACAACACTTTACACTTTCAGTGGCATTTGTATTGCTGAATTATCCCAGCTTGTTCCCATACTTTTCATTGAACTAGTTTGAAGGAATTTCACCTTTAATCTTCTGTAGCTTGCATTGTTTGATCAAGTATCAGTTTCTCATTACCAAATGTTTTATTTTGTATGTGTTATGTTAGGAGAAGTCAGGCGTTGATAACCGACTGGGACTGAATGGGTTAAGAAACGTTAATACTTTTGTAAAATAAAACAAGTCTCGTTCTTTCGAGCTTGCATTGTTATTATCAAACATTTAAGCTTGCATGAATTCATATATCTATCCATTCATAAACGAAGGCATATATAACCATGCAAGCTCCTCTAAGGCAAATAAACACAGCGAGTCGAGGTCCCCAAGTGCACACTGATAACTAGGTGAATTTGTTGGCAAAAAAAATATATTAGAGAGCATGGAGAAGTTAGACCTTTCGTCCATCGTTTGGCGGAGTGAAAATACGACTTCGTCAGCTAACCAAACAACTCAATGTAATTGTTTCCTTACCGACAAATCGGAAATTTTGGTAAGCATTCAGTGAAAAAAGCACAAGTGTTTTGAAACATAAATATGTTTCACGTACTCTAAAACTTTGTTTTTTTCTCTTTGTTAACCCTTTCAGTCCCAGTCGGTTATCAACACTCAACTTCTCCTTACATAACAAATACAAAATAAGACATTTGGTAATGAGAAATAGAGAACTGGTCGACCAATGCGCACTATTAAAGATTAAAAGTAAAATTCTCTCAAACTTACTCACTTGGAAAGTAGGGGATCAAGTTGGGAGAATTCAGCATTACCACTGGGATTGAAAGGGTTAAGACGGGAAAAGTATTTTTATTTAATGGGACTTATGATCAGATAGGTATGACTTCAATGTGTTCTCCTCTAGCACCAGTTCTAACAAATCTTTTATGTGACACCACGAGAAAATTTGGCTTGATAATTTCAAGTCGGAGATATTGTTCTATATGATCGTTATGTAGATGATACGTTTTGTTTATTTTTTACGGTATCTGAAGCCTTGTTGTTTTACGATTTTATTAATTCTCAGCACCCCAACATTCGATTCACAATAGAAAGAGAGAGTAACCATAAACTGCTTTTTCTAGACATTCTTATAGACAGCACTGATCCTTCCGTAATAACTAGAGTTTTTTGAAAGAAAACTTTTACTGGTCTGTTTAATAATTTTTCCAGTTTTACTTCATATGCATATAAATTAAGTTTTGTTAAAACTCTTGTAGATAGAACTCTTAAGATTTGTAACACTTGGCAAGGTTTTGACAAAGATATTCGATCTCTTACTAAGACATTAAAAAGAAACTTTATCCATCTAGATTAATAGAAAAAACTGTCAATGCCAGGGTCACTAAGCATTCTATTAACAATCCAGTTACGACAACTAACGAATCGACACTTAGCAATAAGCATTTTTTCAAACTTCCCTACATAGCCATAGGCTGGTTTTTAAGTCACACTCAGAAACGCATTAATTACTTAAGTAAACTCTTATGTAACAATACAGAAATAGTTCTGGCATTCTCGTCATTTAAATAAGTAGTTTACAAAAGTATTTATAACACTGTTATCAATATTGTATATAAAGTATACTATACTAGTATCTCAATTCATTAACCCTTTCAATCCCAGATTTATTTTTAAATTCTCCCAACTTGTTCTTATACACTCTATTGAACAAGTTTGAGAGAATTTTACTGTTAATCTTCTGTAGTTAGCTTTGCTTGATCAACTCTCAGTTTCTCATTGCCAAATGTTTTATTTTGTTTTGTGTTATGTTATGAGAAGTTAGGTGTTGATATCCAACTGGGACTTATAGGGTTAAGGCACTGATGAAGGCAGAAGACGCTGCCGAAACATCTTTACAAAGTTAAAAGTTGTCGTTTATGTTTTTACAATTTTAACAAGTCTGCCAATTAATCGTCTATTTTGAAGAACTAGAACGTCCTCTTCATGCCTTCATAGTCTGGGAAGGTCATGGCGAAGTTTGAAAATTCGCGAGCACTGATTAGCTCTCAAATTCCCCCAAAACGCTCACCAGACTTTAAAAACTCTGGGAACATGTCGACTCTATTTCTTAAATGACCATCAAGTGTATTTTAGAAAACTCAAGGTTCTGTCGGAGATTTGACCTCCGTCGTGAAGAAATATTCCGTGCTAAAGTAAAGCTCTGAATTCCTATTTTCAGGAATATCGGTGATACGGTATTTCCGTTTTTAAAATTACTTTCATATCGAAGAAATTGCATTACATGTCCTCAGTAATATCAGGCAAACGTTTTTTTCTTAAAATAACTCGTCTCACTAAACTATACTTAAAATATTCTTAAGAATTGGCTAATTTCAGTCTCATTATTCTTATAAGTTGTAATCTTATAAGAATATATAAATTATAGAATAGGAGTGTACCTTTTTCGGCCATTTACTGATTTAGCTTTCTTGGTTTAGCTGACCTTTTACAAGTCTTATACTGGGTTTAGTCTTATCAGGGACAAGGAGTTTGGCTATATTGCTAGATTTCAATATTTAACTTTCTAGATTTATATATCTTTTAGAATTTAGCTTTTGGCATTTAAAATTTAGCAATTAGCTTTTACCAATTAAACTATTGTTTTGAGAATTTCTCATTTTGCTTTTATGAGCATTTGCATTTAGAATTCAATTTCACTTTTTAGAATGTAAAATTTTGCAATTAGATTTTAGCATTTAGATTTAAGCACTTAGCTTTTATTGAAATTTCTCGCATTCGGTTTGCACGTGTCTTTCATTTTACTTTAGCGACTACATCATATGCTGAACCCCACGTTCACATTTAACTGGCGCTAAAAGCCATTTATTATACTCTATCAGGTCTGCGTTCTGTGGTTAGTGCTACTTAACAATTAGGCCTCGAGCCGCATGGACTACGAGGCAATAGCCCACGAGGCCGAAAGGTCTGATTATTGTAGTATTTTCCAACATATTGAGCCAAAATTAAATCATAAATTCATCCTAGTTTGGAGATGCTAAACGAGTGAATTTTTCAATTTGCAACTCTTTTGTGTCGTTAAAAATTCTATGAAAAAGTAGCAATATGTCTGTTCTATAATGCTTGTAACTTACCATTGGATATTTTCATACCCTACTTAGTAGCTTTTTTTTGTCTTCTCGGGTACTGAACTATCTAGAATTTCTTGTAAATAGTCATTTGACACTTCCACAAACGCGAAGGAGCCGCCATTGTTTTCGCAAACTCGTCACCTCGGACTACCATGAATAGCCCGAGGTTAGGGAGCCAATCAGATTGTAGTATGTGTAATAACCCTTATGTTGGAAAATACTAATTGGCATGAGAAGGTGGTGCTATTTAAACTTGCGTTTTGTGGAAAGATATAAATGCCATAAAGAGCGCTTATGACCTATTAAAATTATTCCTTTCAGTCCCGGTCAGTTTTCATACCCAACTTCTCCTTACATAACATATGCAACATATAACATTTGGTAATGAGAAAATGAGAATTGATCAAACAGTCAAACTAAAAAAGATCAAAAGTAAAATTCTCTCAAACTCGCTCAATGAAAAGTGTGGGATCAAGTTGTGAGAATTCAGCAATACAACTGGGACTGAAAGGGTTAAAGATCGGAGTTGTACGCGGAGTCCTAAGCTCGACGGAATCGTAGTCGGAAGAATTGGAACGTTTCCATTTTCTCCCGATTCCGCTTCTGCCTTCGTATTCTGCTTCTGACTCCGACTGTTTGATTTTCAACAGATCGTATCTCACTGCGCTTCTGATTCCGACTACGTCTCCGTTGCTAGTGAGAACAAGCTTTTTAACAACGACGACAGGAATGCGAGCGACGACTGCTCAAAAAATTCACATTTCTTGTTTACTATTTACTTCTTTCATCTTTGTGAAGGTCATAATATTGTTTTTTGTTTCTTCGCATCGGATTTTGTGATTAATTAGAAAAATGATTTTATGTTTTTCCATAAAGCTGTTAAAATGTTTAGAAAAAAATTTCTGTAACGATCTCGTATATAATCTCGACAACTCTAAAACTGGAGTTTATTCCTAGTGGTAGTTTTAGCGACTATTCGCAGGTACGGAGCCCGATGCATTCTAACCTCAGTGATTGCCTTTGCTATTGCTTTTAGCCTTCGGCGACGGAGTTTCCGTGCTCGTCGCGAAAAGTCTCTTTACAATTTCTAGAGGCAGACACGCCGGGAAACTTCCCTATACCAAGTGACGTGAGCTACGAAGGGAGCGGAAGTGAAATCGAAAAGTTAAAAACTAAATGCCTAATTCTAAATTCTATGAAGATTAATAGCTAAAAGCTAAATGCAAACTTCTATATAAACAGCTAATGGCTAAAAGCTAAATGCGAAATTCTATATATGAAAGCTTAATGGTCCATTCTAAATTCTATAAATGACAAATGCTAAAATCTGAAATCTTCCTAAAGCCAGACTCCCCGATAAGATAGAAACCCATAAGGCTTATAAAAGCTCGGCATAAAATTAGAGGACAGAAAGCTAATATAAACAAGAAACTGGCTAAATGACCGCCAAGGTACCTTTACACTACTAACTCTACTGATTGAAGGACGATGAGATTTCAATGTTTCTAGCAATTGTTTTTCCGCAAACGACCGGTCCACACGTTTTTATCCTAAAAGAACACTGTCCCTCACCACACAAATAAAAAACGTAATAAGACGGTATAAACACCAAACCTTTTAAAAACATATAGCAGATAATAAGAGAAAAAAAAGAAAATTCTCAGCCTCAAATTTCTGAAAAAGTAAGAAAATCTAACATTTGCAAAATTGTGCTGTTTCTCAGTAATGAAAAAATGTGCGCTAGCTGTGAACTATATGTTGGTGTTTGTATAGACAAAAAAGTTAAAAGTTTAAGTCCAACGGAATCCCGTAAAAAACAAATCGCTAGTGTTTCGGGCTTGATAGCTTCGGTCTTTATCAGTTTATGACTTTTTCTACGCAGCAAAACAGTCTCCTTACTTTATTAAAAAATTATACACCAAGTGAACATAGATCGTAAGTTTGTAAATATAGAAATGTTTCAAGTGCTGCTATAATGTACACATTTGAAAGTAGCAATTTTACCTTTTAATTGTAAAGATAAATCGAGATTCAAATGTTCGCCTGTTTCTTCTTGTCACTTGCATGTACACAAGGCTGTCAATCCGCCTCACTTTTCGGCAAATGATTCCTTTCTTTAAAAATTGGCTTATACTATTGAATGCAGGTGGTTTACAGAATTTTGTGAGCTCGTATTTTGTATAGTTGAATATTACTCTTTGTGTTGTTGTCACACTGGAAACTTATTCTTTAATATATGAAGCTTGCTGCTTGGTCTTATGGTGATTCGTGTGAATAAACAAGCTATTTATTCAAATATATCAAATTTAATTTAAAAAGAAAGATTTAAAAGCTTTGCTTGACAAGAAAGCTGACATTTCTTTTGAATACCTTCTGTTTCTTGCATTAATTTTTCTTTAAAAAATATTTAAGTAAGATGTTATCGTGTGTTATTGATATCGAGTCGTTTTGATCCTCCGGTTTGATATTATTTCCACAACACAATAAAACAAACAGTCTCGGATGTGATTATTATCAATATAAACATATGCCATGTTGATCTGGAAGCATACTTTTAAAATACAAACTCGTATATTTTCAACACAATTTTCTCTAAAAGCTCCCTGGATTTCAAAAAATGTTTGGATTCGACAAAAAATAAAATCTCTACTTAGACATGTTTATGAAATTAAAAGATAAAAAAAATATTTAAATTTTTACTCACATAGTTATTTTCAATTATGATAATTCAGATATGCCGAGTCCTACAATCAACCACCCCGTTTCGCTGTTTCGACAGAATTCTTTTTTATAAAAATATTTTTCGAACCTTGGCTGGATAATCTTATTCTTTGACAGATTTTAAGCTAAAAAAAACTCGCACGTGACATGGCATTTCCGTTTTCAATATCATTTTGGCATCGAAGAACTTCAAATAAAATACTAATAGATCCCTACAGATCTTTAAAATTTGCCTATTTTCAGCCTCGATAATCTTATATGGCATATTTTTTATTTCAAAGTGTTTTTTTTTTAAACTATTGACAGAGGGCTCAAATATTTAAGAATGGTGATTTTTATAAAAAAAAGTGTGTTGCTAAAAACGAAGAGATTGAATATAATATTTTTAGTTCATTAAGACCAATTTTGTTAATACAAAGCACACACAACATATTTTGTAGTTTGAAAGCACAATGCGTTTCATTCTCACATAACTATTAAATCAATAAATGCCGGAAAGGACAAACAAAATCATTTCAAAGTTATGAAGGAACAGTTGTTTTCAATCCTTTGTATTAATAAACGCACAACTGTATATATGTATATATGTATGTATATATATTTATATAGTTTTTTATTTATTTATTTTTTTTAATTCTTGTAGTCATTATCTTATTCTTAAATTTATATATGCACGTACGTACATAATTTTCTCGTCATAAACTCATTAACAACTGACGCTAGACGCTACTCATGTTCAACTGTTGATGTATGACTGATCTTTATGGCATAGCGTGTTTGCTGGATTTAAAAAGATTGTGAAAAATTATACCCTTTTAGTTTAACAGATCATTTAACTGATTAATATTGATATATAAGCTCAAAGATCAAAGGACAGACACTTTTGTTTCGACGTAACGAAAGCAAATCCTTTCATCTTTTACAATCAAAATACAAAGAATGTCGTTAGCTAATGAGAAGGAAAGTAGGAGATCAAAGGCTCTATGAGCTACTCATTCATGAGAAATGTCAATCAAGAGATGTCATAGTTGCTTGAAATAGAGTGGTTTTTATGACTGTAGCGCAGTGAAAAAGGTGGGTACATCGTGAAGTCACAGATCTTTGACTTTTGGTCTAGGCTAGCCTGCCTACAGGCTCTTTTGTTTTCCTTTTATATTCCGAAAATGAGTTAAAATTGTTCGTTAGACGCGTGCGATACCGCTGAACTGGCTCGAAGGCGCTGCTAACACATAACACATAACGGCTAACAGAATCCCTTATAATTCCAATACTCCTTCATTTCGCGTTTCACGCTCATGAATGAGTAAAAACGAGCTCAAAAAAACTTAATAAGTTTATTAAAAGAAATACTAAATATTTTATGCATGCTCACATAACGAGAGTATAAATTTACAGCTACAAATCTAAAAATCCGCTGAAACAAATGGCGAGTGATGTAACCGTACATAATCAGCATCTAACAGATTTTATGTAGTGAACAACGCACGCACCGTTGATTCACTAATGGAGGCTTAGTTTCCCGACATTTTAATTGTTTTTCAGTTCGGGATCATTCGTGAACACTGGTAAAAACTTTATTCTTCGATTTTCGCTCCGTTTAGTTCCTTTTGCAGTTTTTCACACTGCAGTTGCAATTTTCTTATATTTATGTTGCTAAAAATTAAAATTCTATATTGAGGTAAAAAATTACTGTTTTAAAAAAAATGTTTCTAACTAAAATGTCCTAGCTTTCTCCGGCCCACCGTAACATCAATGATATTACATTTTCTTTTAAAAATTCAAATATGCTGAGATGTTATTATAGGAGCACATTAATTTTGTTTATTTTGAAATTATATTTCCTACTTTTGCTCTAAAATAAGAAAAAATAGACATTCATTTGTTCTTTTGATATTTATAAGCTGAAAAATAAACAATTTTACAAGAAAGATATGAAAGACTGCTAAGATATACTCAAAAATATATAACACGAGAATAGGTTTATTAATTTATTTTTAAATATTATATTTTTTAAACTGAAAAGTTTGTTAAAATACATGGTAACATTTGTTATAAAGTTCTTCTGGCCACCGATCTAATAACAAGCTGAACACTGTGCTTCAAAATGGTGTCTCTCGAAGTCAATTTGAGTTTTGTTTTGTTCCCTATGATGTCAGAACTTTTATCACATCAGCAAAACGAAACTCTAAAATCTAAGTAAAGGCAGTAAATTTTATTTTATTTACTAATTAAGTTATTAGGTGTGCCCGCAATATAAATGAATTTAGGAACTGCATTTTAAAAACAGGTGCAGTTATAGCCGATGTAGATAATAGCGCATTTTGGAACTGGTTCTCGACAACAGTTGTTCGTAAGACTGAAAAATTCGGTAAAGAATAAACAACTGTTATCGCCTGAATATCGGGGTCAATATGATTTTATATAAGCTGATATGGGGATTGATATGATTTTATAGCTTTAATATATATCGGGGTTGATATGATTTTATAGAACTGATATAGATGTTGATATGATTTTATAGCCTTGATATAGGGATTGATATGATATTATAGCTTTGATATAGGGATTGATATGATTTTATAGAACTGATATAGATGTTGATATGATTTTATAGCCTTGATATAGGGATTGATATGATATTATAGCTTTGATATAGGGATTGATATGATTGTATAGCAGCGCGCTGATATTGAGGTTTATATCATTTTATTGCTTTGCATAGAAATAGAAATTGATAGATTTTGAGCTAATCGGCATTCTAATTTTTCTATTAGCGACAGAACGAGTTTTGAGAAATTCATTCAAAATTGTTTGCTAATGAATAACAGTCTGAATAATACCTTTTTTCAAATCAGTTAGTCAACTCTTCACTCCAAAAACTAGCCAAGACAGACAATTTGGATGGTGTTTTCGGTGATGGGATGAAAGTTCATAAAATACATACATCGAGTGATAAGACTGAGAATTTTCTCAGTTCTGACTGAGTTCGTATTAAAGTACCATCATCGGCATTAATCAGTGATAGATAAGAACCATGCATGCGCGCTAGCTGTTTTGGCCGACTCTTTGCCGCCTTTCACTCGGTACGTTTTTTTAAGAATATGTTAGCACCTAAGCTTCACCGAGTGCACACTGATAAAAAAGAATATTTCACATTCTATTCTCCTCATAAATGGTATTTTCAAAAGTAAGTTTTTGTGAGTTTCAATACAAATTTGTATTGTTTCATAAACACACAAGCAATGAAAGTCGCTTTTTCGCTTTTGAATCAGAACTTAGTATGTCTTTAAAAATACAGATACTAGTATGGAATTTAATTCACGTTTCAAGCACTTTGTCAAATTAATTGGGACTTGCATTACGTATTATTTTTAGTCAAGTTATTATCAATTGATTATCGCCCTGAGCAATGTAAAGAGGTGCTATTTTTTTCTTCAAATTAATTTAAACCGTCTAAATATAGTTACAGAATAAAAAATTATCCAATCAGCATCTGTATTTAAACAATTAATAAAATGAAAGTAGGTTGACGTGATACACGGAGATGTTCGTTAATCCATCAAGGATTCAAATACCAAACTTTAGTCTCAAGAATTTCCATTTCTTTACGAGTTCCGGTAGGAATACCTAAGTACAAACATCGTTGAATTTGTGCCAAGTAAAAACCTGTTTCGTTATAACATAAATTTGAAGAGACATAACAGGAATGCTGCTGAAAAAAAAATAGCAAAACAGTTACTGCTCATCAGTCATGATTTCTTAATTGCGTGTAATTCAATAATTGGTTTCGGCTCCAATATAAATCCTAGACCATCAAGTGGAGGAACAATTTGGGTGTGGCCACCCACCCGTAACTGAACTAACATTTGCGCTCGAAATGATCATCATCAGGTATTAAGAGGATTACGTTTAAATGCATGATGCAACAAAAGCTACCATATTATTCCTCTTAATAAGAAACGCAGTCCAAAAACTTTAATTTGTTCGTTCAAACTCGATTTTAAAATTGCGTTATATATCATAGCAAGTTAATTAAACTTAAAAAGCAAATCAGTTTTAACAGATGGCGGGTTATTAGTTTGGCAAAATATAACTATTGTATTATATTTAAGTATGACCAAAATATATTATTATTGCCCTTTTAGCAAATAGTTTACTTTCATTAACTATGAAAAGCACTCGGGGAGCGCAGACCTCCGCCAAGCATATTGTCATCCCAAAATACATTTATGTATTGTTTACAGTATAAAAAAAGTCAAAGTGATACAGAATTCAAGATTCTTTCCGGATCATCTTCAAAATTTAATCAGTTCTTCCATGTCCCATATTTTCTGACAATATCTGAAAATTTTATCAAAATCCATCCATAACATTTTGAGTTTTGTTACTAACTAAACTAACTTAGAAACAAACACGGCCCCGGCAAAAACATAACCTCGAGCTCCTTGGCGGAGGTAATAAATGATGATAAATGTATACCATGAAAAGGCGAAATATTTATATCAACTTTGCCAATATGATTTAATTTGCGACGAAAGATTTTGTAAGTCTCTGCTTTCAGCCATCGTTTAAAGCAAAATAATTGAGCTTGCACTAAAATATGAAAATAACAGTTTCGTCTCCCAATTGGAACGGACAACAAATACTAGAAAAGTAAAGCTTTTTAAAATAATTTTTATTTTCAATGTAAGATTGGATGCATAGAATATAGAAATTTAAAATAATTCGTTCGATGTAACGGTTGGTCAAAGTGCTTTGTTGCGATTTTTTTTAATTTTCTTTCCTGCTGACAAACACAAAGCTTAACATTGTTTTAAGGTGAAAGAAGACCAACAGGCAGAATTCTTTTCGTTCTTTTAAATGTCAACCTCTCAAAAACAAATATTCGGAAGCATCTTAAGAGTATCGTAAAACAGGACACAGCCACTGGAACAGAATCCTGTTTCAATAACGGAGATGCTTTTGGCGGATGTACAACTCAAGAACCATGAATGGATATTCACCAGCCGTTGTTAGAAAGACCTGTTTTAAAATCTTGGCTTTTCTTTTTTTTCCGTCTTTGATAATCAAGAAAAAAATTACATTACCTTTTTGTCAATTCGGCTCCGCCACTATAGAATATAGATGTAGTCTTGCAGAGACTTACTTGCATTGTGCTTGAGGGAAAAAATGTGAAATTGCTTTGGCAAGCGGCAGTGTTTTAACTTTTATGCATTATAAATCATTTTCTCGTCAATTAAGTATTCGATGAAAATGCAAATTAATATAAAAGTACTATTTGTGTGGAGTGTTGAAAACGGATTGCTGATTAAGATATAATGGGGCAGAGACAGGAAACAAACTGTCAACTGGTTTGATTATCACCAAATCCGAGTGATTTACTGTTTATTTTTTTAATTTCTTGTCGTGTTATCTTTTATCTCAGCTTTTTTTTGCAATAAATTTAGTTTAGTCTGTTACGCGTTCGATCACAGTTTTATAGAAATGTAAATTACATCTCGCCTATATGAAAAAGAGAGGTTCTCTTTCATTACGTTTTCAGTCAAACAACTTTTCCAAATATTTTCGCAAAACTAGAGTAAGGAACATCCAAGGAACAGTGTTTCCGGCTAATAAATGAAATTTTGTAGAAAGTTAATACGCGAAAACAAAGTTTATCTCAGTAGTTTCCAGCTAACGTTTTCTGATTGTAACTCATGAACGCATTTTGCTTTTTAAAGAAAGTTAATCATAATGTTTTCTCAATTAACACGCTGATTTGATAATTTAAAATTGAATGAACTTTATTGTTTGATCTAGTATTCGCCAAAGAAACTTTGAGCCCATCAAATTTACTGATCACTTCTAATAAAACAAGGCTAAGGTGATTATTTACTGTTGGTAAAAATTGTCGATGAACTGTTTATAGAAACTCGTCCGGTTTTTCATCTATCACTGCCAAGAAGCGGTGCTTTGAAACAAAATTTACACACCGTGTATTTATCAAACAACTTTTGACTTATCGAATGAAAAGTAGAAATTTAAGTCGTAACTCAAAACGTTGTAGCCTAAAAAACCATTTTAGGCTAAAAGTTTTAAGTTGTTAACATTTTTGTTTTTTTTTAACTGTGGCATGGTTCACTGTGGATTTGAAGAGTAATTTGAAATTGAAAGACGTTGCTTTCTTATGCAAATATTAGGATAATCGAAAAAGTCGATTAATTGAAAACGATGTTCTATCTCAAACAATTTTCGCTAACTATACTTTTGCATCGCCAAAGCACTTTTTTAAAACTAATCTTTCTGGTAAACTTTGAACCGGCAAATTCCTGGCGCAGCGTCAGGACAAGGGATCTAAAATATCGTGGCCATTTACACCACTAAGAACATGTTTTTGAAGACTATAACGATTAAGCGCGTTTTTAATAACCAAAGTTCCGACAACAGACAATGCTTTGCCATGATAAAACACAAACTGCAACCTTTTATGCTACTGTGCCGGTGAGTTAAGCGAAATAAATTTAGAAATAAATTTTACTCGAAGAAAAATAGAATTTAACTTTTCCCCTTATGAAAGGCCTTTTAGTTCGTGGGCCAGAATTCGCCGGAAATCCTCTCAACCTTGGGGATTCTCGGGGACACTTAACGTTTTAAAGCATAGCCCGAGGGTGTTTCAGATTAGGTTTTTCACATTTCTCAAGTGGAGGCGTTTAGCCGTACGGCTGCATTCTTCTCCAAGGTCAAAACCCACAGGGAACCCACGTCGTGATTTTTGAAAAATGCTGGTAAAATGCCCAATTAAGGCCGCAGTTAGTCTAAATGGGATGTAAAAGCACAATATTATAGTTATGATAATGTACACTTACCCGAGTCTCCAATATAAGCACCCCCAGTTAACGTTTTATGCTTGATCAGGAGTCGATGTTTGTGCGTTTTATAACTATCCCGTGATATGCTTTTCAACTCTGGAAATTACTTCATTCTTCAGAGTTTCCTTGGGCAGATGTGGTTGGCGCATGCTCAGATGCGCAGATTTCTGCTTTCCAACCACAAGGTCTCAGTTCGATCCCGGCACTTTGCCGAGATTCGAATATTTGTGTGACCTTCTTTTCCGTCTTAGCCAACTCAGCTTTCAATCCCTCCAAGGTAGGTAAATGAGTGCCAGCGTCTGCTGGGAGCTAATCTGCGATAAATTAGTGTCCCGTCCAGGGGGAGTAAAAACTTTCATCCGCTTAACACTATAGATACTGGAGATAAGCGCCGGCCCCATGGGCCACTAGGCTCGTATATGGATTTACGGCTAGAGTTTCCTTCCAGTAGAAACGCAGTGCACATTACAGTCGAGCAAACTATCAACAGACACGCCAAGTCTTGATGTGGAATCATATCATTCAGCTGTAATGAGTCTGCCTATTACCGCTACGTTGCTGCAAAATTAAACACATTAGGGAAACCTATTGGCAAGCTTCGAAGGAAACGGGTTGACATGGATGGCCCAGTATCTATTAATAAGAGTGAGAAAGACGTAAGAAATGTCTAAGGAATGCTATCGAGAACTTTATTAATACTTTCAGATAGAGGACTCCAATAACATTGCATCGCTTCTGGAGCTCTGGTATCAAAACGTGTCGAAAATGATCTTCTATCTAGATACACCGGGGAGAAAAGCACAAAAAAATTTCTTCCAAGAGCGACTAGTTGACAAGAAGACAAGTCTTCATTAACCGATCAGTTAGCAAAAGTTGAAAGCATTTGCAAGTTAGATAAAGTCTGCAAAAGTGACTGCAACGTCTTAGATTTACAGCTGAGAGAAATGGGTTGGGGCAGTTGGTATTGCTTGCCCTCAACAATGACACTGAAAGGGGTTGAGTTGGTATTGCTTTCCCTCAACGATGACATTGAAAGGGGTTGGGGCAGTTGGCATTGCTTGCCCTCAACGATGACATTGACATGCAGAAGGTACTCGGCTACCCTTTGGGATCAGTGCCACGGGAACTTGCCACGTCATATGGTATTCCCTTGAAGACAAACAAACTGCAAGTATAGCGTCCAACCGCTGAGGAAATTGCTTACTTTATCGATAGTAACGCAGTGCTACAAGGAATAGTAGCTATCCCAAGCACTTTTGGGGAGCTGGCAGAAACTGACATGCAGCAATTGCCAAAGGTGACCCGCGTTGATTTTGTAACCGATTCCTATTGTTCCACACCATAAAAAGGGGATCGATCGAAATCGAAGAGGAACCTCGACACCGCATCTAGTGAGTGGCTAATGACAAACGTTTGACACGGGTGTTGGCAGCAAGGGACGGCTAATCGATGTGAAGTTTGTAGCACATGATCTCCGAGAAGAGATGTGTTAAGCGCTCCTTGGCTTTCATTGTTACATTGGTTGTAACAGCATTAGTGCTTTCGCTCGGAAAGGCCAGCTGAGACCTTCAGAAACTCGTCCATAAACACAATTCCTTCCTATGAAACTTTCAAGATTTTGGGAGGTATCCTGCTCCTTCCGATGAAACAAAGAAGTGTCTCGAGAGTTTAACTTACCTTATGTATGGTGGTAGAATGAATGACGATATTAAATCGTTGAGACATACTAAGTTTCAAGTGTGGATGATCTCGACTCCCGGCGGCGAACTTTTGTCGGATTGTAATGGAATAGATAAGAGTTAACTTCCACCGTTCTGTGATTGGATGTAGTTACCAAGCCTACATCTGGCCAGGCAAAATGCTCCTTCTCCTATGCCGTCTCCGCAAGGTCATGGTTGCATGGGAAACAGACGATACCGATGCACTGGAAATCCAATGGACAGAGGAAAACATGATGCCACAAGAGCTGGCCGATATTATAGTTGACAAAGATGAAACACGACGGCAAGGAAGGGGAGATTCCGAGTTTAACAATGCCGTAGACGGCATA
This sequence comes from Zoanthus pulchellus, assembly GCA_027575285.2. Lineage (NCBI taxonomy): Eukaryota > Metazoa > Cnidaria > Anthozoa > Zoantharia > Zoanthidae > Zoanthus > Zoanthus pulchellus. The sequence goes on from JAOBRB020189625.1 coordinate 21,233, forward strand.
CATGGTTGGTATTCGTGAATAGTGCTTGAAATCAACAAATTAAAGCGCTTCCTTGGTTTAAAAGAAATATTTACGAGGAATCTAGTTTTTCACTTCACTTGTGAAGTGCGAACAGCCTAATTCGAAACACCCTCGGGATATACTTCAAAACAACAAGTGTTCCGAAAAATCCCCGTGGGGGGAGGGGGGAAGTTCGAATTCTGTATGCCCAGTCTTTCGATCACACTGTCGGGGTATTTAAAAGAACCTACATATACTTCATGCAAAGAGCAGGGTGGTGATCCCGGTGTTGTGGCCTGTTTATTCCACTGAGGACACTTCTTATCAAACCGATGCAAAATTATATTCTTTACAAAATCTGATCCTTGGCATTATTGTCGGTTATGATACTTTATCTTAAATGAAAATTTTAACGAACCTAAAAATCCGCAGCATTATCATGCCTAGTTTTTAAATTAGAATCTGGCCACAATTTCAGCGTCGATGTTCGTATGAAACATATTCGTGTATAAAAAAAGAATGTACAAGAGTCGAAATCAGGTCATTCTAGGCCATCTGAACTCTAAGTGTAGTGACATATTTTTAATTCCATTTTCTTAAACCAAGAATAAAGATAAAGATTTGTATGTGCCAGGGTGCAAGATATGACAAATTAAGTATTTGGAACAAATCCTCTTTACAGCACGATAAGCCAAGTTAAAACGATGCTTCTTTATCATTATACTAGTGTTAACCATGCATTTTAGATTCTCATTTAATTTTCGAGGTATGTCCGGAAATGCAGTAGAATTTTAACAAAACTTGTATTCCTTTATACTTATAGTCTTCGCTCGCCATTGCTCAGTTCTTCGTAAAAACAGACACCAAAAAGCTTTAAGCGGTGAGCTATTTTTTAAAATCATACAGAATTATTTATTAATCG
>JAOBRB020189626.1:0-12383 GCA_027575285.2 Zoanthus pulchellus
TAGTCTGACAGTTGATTTTCATTACTTTCCAGATTTTCCATGGGCCACAGTGAGCCTGCAGACACAAAATTAATACAGCACATAAACTTACCACCTGCACCTGTAAGCCTAACAACATCTGCTTCACTTTCTTTGCCTGACTGAGAATCTGATTCATCATCATCTGGGGATTTCAGATTTTGGTCTTCTTTACTTGTATCTAGGACAAACTTTGGGTTTATTGACGGACTGTGTTTAAAAATATTATCCATTTTCTCCAGAAATTTCCAAGCTTTTTGGGAACGGATTGGATAAAAATGGAACGGATAAAACCTAGTTTACACGAGCACATTTATCCGATCCGTTCCACTTTCTATGCGATCCGTTCCACTATTTTCGTGCAGTGTAAACGGGCCTTTAGAGCACATTTTGAAGTCTGTGTGGCACAAAAAATTAATTGATTAATTAACAATTAAAGAAGCCTAAGCCGTGTATTAGACTGTGATAAAACGCAACGGGCATTTGAGAACACGAGGGAAATGTATATATATATTATAAATAGAAATTAAAAAATACATTACAGTAACTACAATATTTCACAAATTTTCATTTGCTGTGCCTCTGAGAATAAAAATTATTCTCAACAAAAACAGCATGTTATTTAGGATTAAACAGAAAACATCGGCAGTAAACTTATTTGTTTACCTTGGAGTGATCTGGGTCTTTTTATCGCAAACGTTCCCCGGCAAAATCACTGCCTTCAGTGTTTCGGGAAATACAAACGTTGGTCTGCCCCACCCCCGGCACGTTTTTTCCAACACCGTTTCCATGCTGCAACAAACAAATAACTATATTGAAATGACAAAAACTAAATAACTGTGATTGCAAACCATAATAAAATAATGTTGAATCGTCTGTCTTCGAGAAGAAAAGAAGGATTAGAAATAGATCTAGAACCTAAAGTAAAATCTTTTCACGCCTTTTAAATAATAAGTTTTGTGAAATGATATGGGTTTGGTACATATATTATTGAGCTTGATTGAAGGTAGTTTCTATAATCATTCTTCAGATAAATCGTCATTTTATTTACAAAGCTTGTCGAAAATACACCAAGTAAAAATAGATCGTCGTGAAATAATACGACAAGCATGTGTGAAAGTTTAATGCAGTGTGAAAAAATGAATTCGAGTAACAGAGATTTTACGATCTACTGCAGTATCTAAAAATGACTGTGAAAAAGTTCAAGGAGAAAATAAGGAGAAAAATCGGCCTTCGGCATCACTTTCTTGTTCTTTGAGGTGGAAAGTTCTGAATAACTTTAATAGGCCTCAGGCGCTGTAAATCTGTAAACAAATCAAATATTTTAAACTCCTGCAACTATTCTGGCAAAGAGAAGTTAAATAATAGTAATCCTTACCCATTTCTGGTGAATTCACAACGAAAACTTTCCAACGCTAGCTCGATGGTTGTTTCCTTCAAACATGCCATAGTCACGTACGCGCACTCTGTCAGGGGTGTTCCGCGTTCAACGTGGAAATTTACACAACCGCTGACTGGAAAAACAGCATTTTCTCTAACATGGCGGCCAAAACGGCATACGTAGCAACCAACTTTAAGTGGCAATTGTTGGCACTTTGTCATTACCGAAATCAGGTTTTATTTTATTAAAACTTAACAGGATAGAACAAAGTTTCAATTTAATACAAAGTTTTTAAGCTTCACAAATGAGACCTAATATGGGGATACCACCTTAATGTTATTATTACTATTACTGTATGATTAACTAGTTGGAAATGTTAAGTTGTGTATAAGTAATTAGATGGAGATGTTGAGTAGTGTATTAGTAATTACATGGAGATATCGAGTAGTGTACGAGTAATTAGATGGAGATGTTGAGTAGTGTATGAGTAGTTAAATGAAGATAAAGACCAGTGTATCAAATAATTTGATGAAGATGTTGAGTAGTGTAGAAGTGATTAGATTGAGATGTTGAGTAGTGTATGGATAATTAGACGGAGATGTTGAGTCGTGTATAAGTGATGAGATGGAGACGTCGCTTAAACTGTAAGTGATTAGATGGAGATGTTCAGTAGTGTATGAGTGTTTAGATGGAGATGTCATTGTGATTACATGATGGCTTCGAAATGTATATTTTTTGCAATAATGGCAATAAAATTTTGACACAATGACTTTTGTATATTATATAAAAATTGTCAATAAAAATGAAATGTTTTATAAATAGTTGTATCGTGCTTTTGATTAAATAAACATTGAACCGGATCTTTCCTTCTTGTATTGGATTCTATTTTCGATAAAAAAATCAACAGGAATAAAACTGATTCTTTCAAACTTGACCTATATTATTCGAATCGAAACGATTCTAAACTACAAAAATTATATATAAACCGGAAAATAAGACGATCCTCTCAAGTTTAACGTAACGAACTCATTATTTCATACTCGCCCTTGTGATGAAACCTTCCCAATAGGAATTATATTAAGTATCGAGGGTTTCGTTTCAGGTCGGACACCGGATGCAATGTCCCCTTGTTTCATCTGTAACCTCTTGTAGTTCACGCACGAAATCATTCAAATATTTTATGTTCGGCAAGATATTAAAAGACCATCGATCCTAGTAAACAGAGTTTCGGTTCAGACAACACAGGAGACTGCACATAGATAAAAACCATCCGGCTTTTCCAATTCATTCAGATTCCCCTGAAGTATCAATTGGCATTTGATCCGAACATGAAATCCTGAAATCTTACAATTTAAGTAATCTCACAATTTTTCGGTCCGACAAATCTCGGCCCCAACAAAGGTAGGGTACAACAAATCTCGGTTCCGACAAAATTTGGGTTCAACAAAGGTCTGGTCCGACAAATCTCGGGTCCAAAAAAAATTGAGTTAATCCTTCCAACCCGTATCCGAATTAAGAAATATTACCTGATTGATTTGGGGTGTCGTATCAATTATTTTCTGTTGAACAAGAGAGTAGAAGTGAAGCATGACGAGCGAAATCGGACTAGTTTTCCCAGGACGCGGGATTGATGCCATACTCCTCCCAAAATGCAAACATCTTTGATGTATTCTTACGTTATGAAAGAAATAGCTCAAATAAAATAGTTAGATTCTTCAGATCAGCTTCGAGGTCTTGCACTTAGCCTTTGATCATGTTTAGGAAATGTGTATATGGTATTGAATTCAGTGGAGTCATTATCTATCATGGGACAGTATCCAATGTTAGTTTCTCTGGGTATTTCTGGGAATAGAATCGAATTAAAACCACTCCGTCCTGGAACAGACTGTTTCTCTGCTGGTTCTGTACTTGAGGGGTTTAATCGTAGACGTTTCCAGAGAAGATCAGTGCCACTTGTATGTTTGAAGACAGTTTTCTCACCTGTTCTCACCTGTGTACCATTTCTCATCAATCTCATTAACATTTTCACTAACAGAAGGGCCCATCCTGTTAAGAAGTGTTATAACTTGTTTTGGTGGTGTTAAGTGACAAACGCAGATAGCAAGACTTGTGTGTTTTGGAAGCTTTACACGACTGTTATTGCAACAGTGGATGATATCTTGTGAAAAACTCAAAATCTGTCGTTCTTCTGCTGTGTTGCTTAACTATTCTAAGCGGTTCTTATTTATCGTGTCATCAGAAGTAATCATTACTTGAATAAACCAATATAAGCTATCGAGTATCGCTTGTTTTGCTGACTCTAAGCTTATGTAAGTGGCCTTATGCTATTACCTTTACAATATTCTACTTCTTCTCTGACATATTTTGTTACCCGAAGAATATCTTCCTTATTTACTTCAACTGGAACATACTTCGTTCAGAGAAATGTTTCTGTAAGTGCACTTTTAAATGTTGCTTGGTTAGCTATCTGCGTCAGCACCGTAATTTTTATGAAGTTTTTTACACATCACAAGAAGAGATGTCATGTCGTATGCTTTACCGTTATCAATCTATTTTTCTATATTTTTTACCATCTCTTGAAATGCAACTCCATAAAGAGAACCGCCTTATATTTCTTGACCTTTTAAAGGTTTTCTACTGGTATATAATGCGTAGCAGTTTTTGTTGTACTTGGTATCTGTAGCTATTAGATCCTAATTGACGCTTCAGAGAGTGTGCAGCATATGCTGATCATCTTTTATTTCCGCTGCTTCCTTTATACTAATGAATGCCTCAAAGGAACACAAGTAGATCAATTCTTTTTTCTTTTTTTTTACGTTTTATTACAAATAAAGCATTTTGTCCAGTCCGTTGGAGCACTAGCAGAACGAGTGAGTCTATTTTCATTGTTTCCTTCTTTTTCTTGACTGTGATGTAGCCATCCTTGGTTAATTCTTTTACATCTTATTAAGAGTGTAAAAATTTTTATACAAAAGTTGTTTAAAAAAACAAAAATTTTCGAAAACGTTTCTTTTAATAAACGTACGTCAAATAATTTCCAAAATGTGTAGAAATTTTGAAAATTCCAAAAAAATAAACTCAGGGGAACAATTGTTAATAGTGCAGAGAAACATTTGTATTTGTGTCACTTTTAATTTTTTAAAACTATAATCTATATATATATATATAAATTTACAGATTATAGTTGGAGGTTTACATAAAATAACAAAATATTGTGTTCTTTATTTAATGACATTGGAGGTCAGAGCAGCATAAAATTGAAAGTAATAAAACAAACTACTATATTTCTATGGTGTACTTTTCACTACGAAATAGTTTCGTATGGTCCAAAGGACCATACTCATCAGGTGATACATAACATGTTCATTAAGCACTGTTATTATTTGTCATGATAGTAATTACGATGTAAAACTTTTAAAAATTAATATCAATTTAATACTCAATGAATATAGCAATTAATTGGGCTGCTATTTCAAAATTACCTTTATTGGCTCAGTAATGTTGTCTTTACCAGTATCTTGGAACTATAATTAAAAACATTAACAAATAATAATTCATACCATAGGAAACAATAATAAAGTAACAAACAAAATGATTTATATGGCATCTTTATGATGATTTGCAATTGCTCCGATTCCTAATCATAAAAAATACAAACAATTTCTTCCATGTAAATACATGTACACTTGGTCCGATAAAGTTTTTCGTCCAAAGTTTTGCAACCTCCTTAAGCAATTTTTGAATCATCCAGATTATAAAACCAGTAAAAAACCTTTTTTTAAGTGTAGCCACACAGTACACTTGGGAGGCTGATTTTGTTTAATTGACACTAGTAATATATAATAATTAGAAATTTAATGTCAAAAATTACAATGATTTCAATGTTTTTCTGCTGATCAGCCTTTGATTTATATGGTGCAATTATGATTTTTATTACGTTAACATTGCAATTTACAATAGCTAATATAAATATGTTGACGTTGTTTCGCCCGGGCAGATTTTGAACAGCGGGTTATAAAACTTACGTATTTACGAACTTCCTTCTACAGCAATGGTTTTAAAAGCAGTTCAGCTCCTGGTGCAACTCCAGGTGTTCGCTTTATTGTATGGCTTAGCTGTTCACTGTGGTGCTTGACACAACCCTCGATGACCTAACTGCATAGCTGTGCCCCGACTTCCAGCTGCGTTATTTCGTGATAAGCGTCCATCGACACGCAGAACTGATCTAGGATACGGAAAAGCTCGATCATGCGCTGTTGGTCCTCAGGACCAAGCCTCTCGTAGGTCTGCTGCTTTTTGTCTTAATCAAAACAAACGTTTCCACCAAATAACTACGAACCACCACACACTTTCTTCAGATAACAGCAAACTCAATCACAATTGTAGCTAGTCAAGTGTCTAAGTATAACCAACGAAAAATAGTCGAATTTATGGAGCCGTACAAAGACTTTGTAATTTCTCGTTAGCTGCTGCGTTCGAAGAAAACGCGTTCGGGAAAAACGGGGGTGTTTGGGCTAAACGGAGGTGTACGTTTGAACGCGTTCGTTGAACGCGTTTGAACTCGTTTTTTAGCAAACACGTTTAAACGCGTCCGCGCTCGAAGTGCGTTTATACAGGTTTTCCAATGGACAGTCACATTTAGTTTGGAGTAATCGTTTCTTCGGATTTTAAGCTTTGCTAACCTCAAAAAATTTAATGAAAGGCGGTTGTTTTAGCGCTGTGTTATCTAGTGCACGCTCAGCCGGCCCAAGCTATCTATGCAAAAACATAATCACTTTTTTTAAATATGAAGAAAGATCGATCGTGTTTTTCAAAGTCGTAAAAATTGTTGAACATTTAGCAGTATTGAGAACGGCATGTTTTTTATTGGCTCGGATGTTTTGAATGGCCTGAGAATATGGATATTGTGGTAAATGTTAACTTTTTCACTATCAAAGTCATACTTTAAATGGAAGAGCATCAAAAGTGAAATCGGATGACATAGCTCACAGAGCTCTTTGATTGTTTGTCATTTGGTGCGAAGATATTATCACGTAAATTGGATTTCCACTTCCATTATAATAAATATACCATTTCCGTCTTATATAGCCTTTTCAGCTTCAAAGTCAAGATCATTTTTAATAAGAGCTAGGACTACTTTCGATTTGTTTGACCCATGAGAAAAGAGCATGTCACCTATTTAGAAAATAAAAACTGGCAAAAAAGTTGATGATTTTGTAAATGCACTTTTTTGGTTTCCGGCACAAAAATAGATTTGATCGTAAATTTCTTTTACAAAAATTAAAGTAAATAGTTTACAATACACAAACAAAAACAAAGGCATACACATAGTATTGTATACTCAAATGTGTTCATGGTCGTAATCGATATATCTTTACTGGACTAACTCAACACAAGTTCTGAAATTTAAGAAAGATTGTCTATGTTCAATACTTTGAGCAATTTTTTAAACGTAGGTGCAGAAATTTTGAAATACAAATTGGGCAATATACTTATTCACCAAACGCCGACGCTCTTCCATCCTAGTACACCTTTCTACTGTGTTTGGTTCGCAAGATGGTAGGGAAAAAATGGTTCCATCTCTTGTCCATGAGGATTTCAACCTTCGTGTTGTGGCGTGCCAGTCTGACGATGATGGGTCTTGAATGTTTTGAACTTAACATTCTTTTTTTCCCGACTAATCTCTTCGTTCTTTAGATCTAAATTTAGTACTTTTTTGCACAGTTCTCTTACTAATTTGTCCGTGCCTTCTTCCTTATTTTCTGGAATGCTAAGAATTCTGTTTGTACATCGTATTTACTGCTCCAATTGTTCTAATTTGTCTTGCAAAAGTTTGTTCTTCTGTTTTAGATCCCCCATTTTGTTTGCTCTAACTTTCAGTTTTTCTTCAATAGACTTGATGTCAAAATTTAATCTATGAATTAATGCATTTTGAAAAGCTGACCAAGAGACGTACTAATCCACTTCACTGTAAACTATTTGTTTCTTCAACGAGAGTCGGGAATACATTCTTCTCTAAAGGAGTTTAGTTTCGAAATTTGATCAAACTTTGTCTAAAAATTCTTCGGTTGAGTTTTCATTTACGGTCTTTGTAAAGACGACTCTTTCATGGCTCCTAAATTTTGTTTAACTCTTCAAGCTTTCTGTTGCGGATCACTTCAGTTTAAGACCAGTGTCCACAACATGGTTCTTTTTACTTTGAGTTCATTTTCTTCACCTAAATCTGAAAATTTATTGCTCAACTCTTGCAACTGATGACCAAGGGGAAGAACCTGCTTTTGTTCTTCAGTTTGTTTGTTTGCACTGGTCGTTTCATCAGAAGAGTCTCTCCACACAAATTCCATGAGTTTATCTGAGTCCCAGCCATCGTTGTTTCCAATTATAGATGCATATGAAGTGATTTGATCCAGCTGTTTTTCCCAACAGCGTATTTTCCTCATCACCACATTCTTTAGTTCATTTAGGATTACTAAATCATTTTAGCTTTGGAAGATATCTTTCATGATGACGTTTTAGGACCAGAACCTGTGCGTACACTAGCTGAACTGTCGCCAACACAACTGACTAGTTGCAGAACGTTTTGAACAAGCGTCAGATTTGTTGTTAAGTTTAGTATCATTGTCTCTACTTTGGCAATTTGCTCAATAACTAGCGTTCCCAGACTTTGGAATAGATCCAGATGGCTGCACATACCTTCTTTGGAGCAGTTTCTAAAACCTTAATTTCATAAAATGTTGCAATTGCTTTCAAAGCCTATGTTTAAAACATTAGAAACTCTCTCAAAGAAGTCAGAATTTCTTCATATAAAAAAAAAACTTGCAAGCATCAACTTTCTGAGCTAGTATATATTTGGAAATGTTTGACAGTCAACTTTGCAGATGTTAATCACACTTAAGGTGAACATAGATTGTTATATCTCACTGATTTTGATTTACACTTTATGTACATGTTGGTAAATCCAATTAAATTGCACCTAATCCCAAATACTATTTCCGCAAAAATGCAAACTTGAAGCTGTTCCAGAAGCAACTTAACATTTTTTCTCAACATCTGAATTTTTTTCGAGCAACAGTAGAACCTGAAATTTGATATGCTTTGACTCATGACCGAGCTGGTGAGGGGCATGGATTTATTCCTTGGTTGACGTAAAAACTGTTTTGCATGAATGTTCATAAAGAACTAATGCAATGTAAATAAGTCTGTGACGTCAAATCAAGAGTAGAACCAGGCCCCTGCTAGCTCGGTCGTAAACCAATTGATAACAAATTTCAGCTACTTTCTGTCAATATTTAAAACCCTTAAAAATACCAGATACTGATAATATTATCAAACTCTTTATGTGAATGTTGCAAAGTTTCATCTCAGCCAAAACAAAATTTGGGGTTAGGTGCACTTTAAAGCAACTATTAAACAATCTCCTGGTCAAACTTTATGAATAGTTTCTAATATTATTTCAATCTGAATCACGTCCAAGCAGCCCTGGCGCACAGCTTTTCATCAAAACATATTTTGACATCAACGAATAAAGTCAAGGGGAAAACTTTAAACCGGCATTTGATTCATTTCCTAAATCAAATATTTTTTTTATCAAAACTTGTGTTGAGTTAGCTTTTGCGGATGCCTGGAGTGTTGCTAAATAGTGCGTTCCTGAAACATTTAGAAATTGCTTTAATCCTGTAAATTTATAATTATGCAGCTTAAGCTCTAAAAGATATTTTTTGCCTAAGAGTTCACTTTGAAAAAACTATATCGGAAATTTGTTGCTGTGCATGTGGACATACTTTATGAAAATCCCGATAGCCGTTTCACTTTACCAGACAATTTCGCTTTATGCACAGTATACCAACTCAATGGTTGGTGGGCATGTTCAAATCCTGATATACTTTTTTTAAACCATCCTTTTTTCATTTGAATTTTGGTTGGTTTGTTTCCTCAAAGTGTCTTCTATTGTTAATCGAAGTAGTTGAACTTCAGTAAATTTTATTTCCAACTTCATAAAAACAGTGGTTTTGCGGGGTTTTTATAAAGCATTCTGACAATTCCTTCTCAAAAGCTTTTTAAGATAACGCTCGTAAGGCCAAAATAAGTAAACCGCGTAATGAAAAAGCTATGGGATTATCTTTTCTAATGTTTTAAGTGCGCACTGTCAAGCAACATTCCTGACAAGACACATATATAAAACTCTGTTCTCACATCTAGGTGTAATTGTTGAGTCAGATGTCTGAACCTTTTAGTAAAAGTTAACTTTTTTTGTGCTCATTTTACTTTGATTCTAAAATCACGCTCTTATACAGATTTCGAGAAATATAACCTTCCACAATGCTTTATGAAAACCCTGTAAAGTTGCTGTTATTTAAAATAAAATATCGTAGTGTGTAACTTCACTTATTATGTCATTTATGACGTAACAGACGCCCTTATATAATTTTTTTGTGACAATTTGTAACAGTTTTGTATGATGGATCAAAAAAGTAAAACATCTTTAAAAATCCTGAGTTATTTCGTAAATTCAATTTACGACAAAGTGCAAAGCGCATTACTTACTAACTACGTGGACAAATAGCATGTAAATGAACTTTTTAAATAAAAAACTCGGGCCAAGTCATTGTAAATGTGCCGCCAGCTAAATCCACAGTGCTTAAGCCGACGTACGTTTTGTAAATGTTTTTTAATGTACAGCCCGCTCAACATTGACCATTTGTCATTCTTTGAATAAACAATCTTTTTTACATTTAAACGTTCTACTCGTTTTTTGTCCTAAATAACTTTCGTGTATGAGTTAAAAGGATGTTTCCAATCCTGCTTGTCCTACTTTCGTCAAGGGAATAACCGATTGGTTCAAGATTATTTTAAAGTGTTTTGAAAACAACTACTCTTTTACGTATACTTCGCTAGCTAAATTGTAAGTGCGTACAAATGTGCAGTTTAAAACCACCTTGTCTGTGAATTCTAAGCGGCTGCGTGTGAAGCATTTCATGTTGGATCGGGGATTCTTCCTGATCCATTCTTAAGGTACTTGTAAACGACATTTTTCATGGAAACCTGCAACGCGAAATCCTTTTTACCCCTAAAAAAATGTATTATGAACTCACCAAAAGTATGATAATTTTAAAGTAGAGGCTTTAGGCTATACAACCCATGTTCAGTCAGGTCGTAATGTAACCTTGGCAAGTTTAATGACGGCTATATTTGAAAACTGGTTATTTACACACAATAAGCAATACAAATTAAACCATGTTTTAGTCAGAACAATGTGCCCCCCAGTAAAAACTTGTTCTGTGACTTTCTTTTTGTTAAAGCTTTAAAATAAACACATGTCCATAAATACAGAGTGCTGTCACATCACAAACAAAAAAATAACTTGCGGTAAGCTAGTTTGGGCTGCGTCGGTGTTTCTAAAGAAACAAATTGGTAATAAAAATGTAACTTCTACACCGTAAAGTATTTAGTAAGTATTTCTTTTTACGGTGTAGAATTTACATTTTTATTACCAAATTGTCACATCACGAACAGCTAATGAAAAAAGAAAATTACTTATGCAAAAGTCAGAAAAAAAACATTATAATAGTTCCAGGTCTGTTTTTTTTCCAGAATGTGTAAACTTCTGGGACTATTGTTATCACAATATCTTTAGCAGGAATTGCACGTTGGACTTCAGAGGAAAAGATTTATAGTGTAGTTTCCATGAACATGATATCTTTATTCTTCAGTGCCTTTATAGTTACCGCTTTCTTCATCGGCGTAGATATAGCTGGATTACTATCCCTTCTGACGACAAGGAGTATCCACGCGTTTATCACATGGTCGTTGAGGAAAGGCCGATACCAAAATACGGCGGGTCGGGCAGGTTTTATGTTGTGTGAAGGATCTGGCATGGGTAGCTGGATGACTTCGGGGTACCGCAAAGCTAAACATTCAATAAAAGCCTTCTGTTTTGACTTACTTTCAGGAGACAAGCCAAGCTGCATAAGCCTCACGCACACTTTGTTTGCGTTATAGCAGTGCAAACAAGGCCTGGTTGCCGGATGTCATTCTGAAAGTCCAAAAGATGAACAGTTGCCAGACACAGACTTTTCTTCCCAGCAGCTTTGACATTTAAAATTGCAAGCATCTACTTGATTCTCCATAATGCATAAACTCACATGCATCGATAATTTTGCAAAGTTTGGAATGTAGCTGTGCCACAATGAACTGCCACGGGTTGCGACACCACATCATCTAGTGATGTAACATGAAACTCTTGTGTCTTGTTATTAAACTTGCAGTTCCTTAGATGGCTGGCTAAATCCGCACCCGATTTGACATCACATATTTGTTTCAATGCTTCTAGTAAGAAAATAGCCGGCTCACTGAGACCTACGAGTCCATTAACTTGAGACGACATTTGAAGACCAGACTTTATTGCCATAGCATCTGTTGCAGTTACAATAAGATAACCGGTCATTCCCTCTTTTTTCAGACTGATGGCCTGAGCGTGCTTTTATTGAAAACAGTTGAAGCAAGTCGCTTATGGGAAAAGTGTTAGTTAAATGCTGATTCGGATTTATGGACGTAATACTTCGCGTTGATAGTCTAGCCAAATTATGACTATTTAGCCATTGCATAGGGGTCATCCTACGCTCTGCTAAATGACTTTGTTTGTTACTTCCAATACCATTAAAAAATAAGTGGCGCTTTTACCATGAAGAAACTGATTAGATTGTAACCAAGACGCCAATGCTGGGAATACTTGATAGAAATTGTTCTCCTGTGAGAACAGGGACGAAAGTTCGCGACTACAAAAACTACAAAAAGCCTTAACTTCGTAAACACAGTAGTCGTTTTTTATGGTAGCGGTCCAGAGTCAATAAGATACCATAACGTTAAAAGAGTTTTGTCCACAGTACATTTAAGCAATAAACGATACTTTTCTATGGGTTTACCGGCATAATAAACCACGCGGGATGTTGGGAGAACACGAGAAAAGATTGTAAATCCCGAGCCG
>JAOBRB020189729.1:0-12381 GCA_027575285.2 Zoanthus pulchellus
CTTCTGTCCTCCTTCTCTCCATCAGTTTCACACCACATATTGCTCTCACCATCGCTCTCTCGGTTCTTCTCAAAATTACCATCTCATTCTCCCTCAAACACCATGTCTAACTCCCATATAACATCACTGATCTCACACAACTCCCATAAATCATTCCTTTCATCTGCAGCAACAACCTTTTTGAGTTCAGCAACTCTCCACATTCCTTGAACTTCACCCAACCAATTCACACTCTTGCCGTTACAGCTGCCTCACAACCACCACTTGCGTTCACTCTATCTCCCAAATAGCAGAAACCTCTCACTGATTCCACTCCTCCACAGGTCCCACAAATCCATTAACCTAATTGTTGCATCTTACACACACAAAATCTCTCCCGAACCTCACAGGCACTATCTTTACTTTTGCACATCTACCATGTATCCATTTCCCACATTTCACACACAACACTGAGTTTGCCATTACTTGCTTCCCACAAATGTTATATGGATCTATTTTACTTACACTCTTTTCACCTTCTGCACCACTCACTAACACTTTTGTCTTCCCGAGATATACCTTCAGCCCCTTACTCTCGAATGCCTCCTTTTTCCATAACTTCTCTCTCATACCAATAAAAAATTTAAAAAAATAAAAAAATTTGGTCATACCAATAAAAAAATTTAACTGAAACTCTGTTTTGCCTTCAATTTTAAAACCTATTTTATTTTTTGATCCAAAATATCTTTTCTAACTTTAAATTCCTAAAGCTTATAGCTGCTTAATTTTTTCAAAAAAGAAAAATGTAACCTATTGATATATATATTGTCATGGGACTAGTGCAAAAATAACATATTATTAGTAACTATTAATGAAACTCTAAGTTCTCGCTAGATGATGCCTATTGTCTCTTTCTAACTTTTGGGAGAATTAAGCATTTTATACAATTCAAACAAAGTCAAATTGCTTGTGGACTAGACAAGAAAGCCATTAGTGAATTTTGATTAAGTTCTCATTTCTCCCTGCAACATCCCTAATATCACTTCATAACATTTTGGAAGAATTTAGCATTTCATACAAAGTTACTTCCAGGGTTCTCAGTAGAAACCGGCAACTGCCGGTGCATTCTGCCACCTGTCAAGATGAGAGTATCTGCCTCAGCTGGCAATGCTTAGCCACAAGACAAGGTCTTGTCACTCATAACTATATTTTTTGGCTGTCTGATAAAAAAAAACTACTGAGAACCTTGCACTTGAGTTATTTTTGTACTTGACCCTTTAATAAACCTTATCTTTGGTTAGCAGCTACAACCATTGCCGAAAAACCAAAAACTGATGTGACTCATTCACCTATTGGGTACACTTAATCCCAATGGGATGAATGAATGCTTTACTTTTTTCATATTTATTCTTTTTTTTTGTTTTTTCTTATTGTTTGTTGTTTTTAATTTCCATGGCTACCATGTTTCTATTGGTAAGTTTCTCTTCTCTTTGCATATATAAACCCACCATTTTTGCTTTCTCTTTCTTTTACTCCGACAAGGGACCAACATTCGAAACGTCAATAGTATTCTTTCTTATATACGATGTATAATTTACATACTTATTACTATTAAACTGTTTCTTTAGAAACACCGACACAGCTCAAACTAGTTTATCGCTAGTTAGTTTTCTCTAATGTTACCTCAAACTACTGTATGATAACAAAATTAAGTATTAGAGCACAAGTTTCTATGACTTTATCGGCAAAATAGAGCACGTGTGATGTTGGGAGAAACACAAGAACATTGTAAAATCACAAGCCCAAGGTGAGCGATTTTACAGCATTTCGAGTGTCTCTCCCAACATCACAAGTGCTCTATTTTGCCCAAAGTCATAGAAAGTTGTGCTCTAATGCTATGATATAGCAAAACAAGCTGCAAAACAAGCAAGCGAAAACCATGACTTTATTGGTGTAATAAAGCATAGATTTGAACCAATAAGAGCGTGGGTTATATCATAGAGCTCTATATTATAACTTCTAATATCATGATTACTAACATTACTATCATGGAATATACATGTAGTTGTTTCCATAGGTCTTGTTTTATGGCAGGAGTATTTATTAACTTAGAGTTTACATTATCAATAATGGCCTATTCTATTTCATTAACTCTGAATTTTTATTTTTTTGTTGCTCATGTTTTCAAGACTTCATTCTATTTCCCTTTGAAATATAGATTCAATTGGCTGAAAGTTACAAAATGGTTTTATCTAATGGCAGATGGATGTTGTACCATAAATTGTTTGGTCAGTAAAATTAATACCTTAACAGTCAAGTTGATATATTTATTAAATATTTATTTCAACAATGACATTTACCACCCAAATGTAACTTTTCAAAATAACTCTGACTTTATTATAAAATTATTTTCAATGCCAAAGAAACAGTAAATTGTAACTCTCTATAAGAATATAGGTCAATTAACCCTTTCAATACCAGATTTATTTTTAAATTCTCTTGCAAAATTTTGTTTGCTTGAGAACAATACAGAAAATATGTGAGAGCCTATTTAAAAAACATATGTTTTTAAGTTTAAAATAGTTTCAACCAAATAGGACGGTTTCAAAATAAAGATAAAGTTATTTTTGGGTAACAGCTTAAGTTTGAACATTCAATCAAGTGTGGAGATACATGTGTAATCAAAACTTGTTGCTTTTGAAGTTGCAAACAAAATTACATCACAGATATCTTGAATGCATAATGACTAGCCAGTCATTAGCTCAAAACCTGCATATTTCGGCAGCTATATCTCTGAGGTATTTCATCCAAAGTCTTTGAAACTTTCTCATTTTAATACTTTTGAATTGGTTTAATGGCAAAACATTTTTTGCTTCATAGGCACTTTAAATTGTCAGAGTTAAAATAAACATGAAAAAATTCTGGAGAATTTAAAAACTAATCAGTCTTACTTACAGTGTTCTTCATAATATATTTCAGTATTTCAATAGTGACAATTAAAGTGTGATTATTTCTAATTTAACTCTATAGCAAGTTTACCAACCTTGTCGTGCAGTCTGTAATTGTTGCCTGAGGGTAAAACTATGTAACATGCAAGCATCCTGTGGAAAATTAGATTGTACATGGGCATTGATTGGTTTACCAGTGTGTTTTCAAAAGGCTATTAAAGTGCAAATGACACGGATTTTTTTTTCGGCGTTTTCTCACATTTCATTCTGGAGAAAGACAAGTTTGATATTCTAAGTCCCCAAAAAACAATTATAACCACCGTTTTTTGCGTCTTGAAAACACAATTTTGAAGTAAAAATTTGTCCGGAGTCTGGGTTCTGTTATGATGTCACATTGTTAACAACTTGCAATTTTATGCCATCACTATATAGCTGGTATTTTGACAGCTTTCTTTATTCGGCGCTCCAGCCATGCAATAACTTCCTCTATTTTTCGTCGTTTTACTCTCCATCTCTGTTTTTTTCTTTTCTTCAAAGAAAATTTGCAAACAATGTGACGTCACAGGCGGTGGTTTGGCCACGTGGACGGCGGACACTTTTTAAGCAAAAATCAGCATTTTCAACACGCAATAAAACAACAGGAAAAGATTTTTGACAGAAAATAACTTCGGTTTATAGTTAAGAATACATCAAAGTTTAAAAAACCTAGTATGTCATATGCACTTTAAACATAAAAATGAACAGAGAAATATTGTTGGTTCACTCTATCTGTGATAATTTTTAATTTCATGAACAGAATTAAAAGAAATTACATTTATGCATCATTTCAGAAAAGAAATAAGGCATGTTCTTCCAAGCATGGTGAGAACCTCAGCAAAGTTTGTTTGAGATCTCAAGCAATGAAAACCACTGGCTATGTTGTGGCTCAAAATTTTTTTGGTTTAATTTTTTTGAAACGACCGAGTTTATTTTTCTAAAACCAGTTCGTTTTTTTCAAACCAGTTTATAATTCTCATATATCGGTCTCAGATCAATGACTAGTGATACCTAAAAAAATTGGTATGCTAGCAATGGTTACTTGTGTGATCAAGTGGGGATGAAGCAGCACTACAGATCCAAACATATCCAAAAGTCAGTAGTTCAAATTTTGGAGTATTACAAAAGAAAAAAGAAAAAAAAAGAAAAAAGAAAATAGTGTCGAGGTATAAGATTGTAAGAACAAAAAGAGAAAAAAGGAAAAAAATATAGAAAAAAATAAATTAAAGTAGAAAGGAAGAGGTAAGTAGAAAGTGGTTGTAAAAGTAAAAAGAAGAAAAGATAGGTAGAAAGAGTTCAGTAGGTGGGTGGGTGGGGAGTGAGTGGGCAGTAGGTGAAGGGTTAGGGTTAGGCTTAGGACTCAAATTAAATTAAAAGAATTTTTAAGAGTGCTCATAAAACCCGATATACAAAAATTAAACCAGTTTTAAAAAATTTAAACTAGTTTGAAAAAAAATGAACCAGTTTAAAAAAATTAAACTGGTTTGAAAAAAATTAACCAATTTAAAAAATATTGAACTAGTTGAGAAATAAAATTAAGCCAATTCAAAAACTGAACCACAATAGCTATATCTTTGTTTTTCACTAATCTGCTTTCAAATTCTCTCAAGCATTTTTCACCTATGCAGACATTGAGAACATGTTTTATTTCATAATTTTAAAAAGCAACAAAATGAATAGCCTATTAACAGCGTTCAAAATAACCTTCTGAAATTTTGTTCTACTTTGTGAGCTCTTTAGTTTGGTCCAAAATTTTTTCCAGCTGTTTTCGTAGCCAGGTAAAATATCCTGTTTGCAAAATGGTATAAATATAAAGCAACCTACAAGGCCAAGCTATACTAGCAAATCTGCATGTTCTGTTCCTCTTATTACATCAATTTCATCAATGAAAATCGCTGGCAAGGTTTAAAATCTGTTGGCAACAGCCTCTAGACGGCAACTATTTTGAGCCCTGATTAACTGACTGGTTAGGCAATACAAGCTGTTTCTCACATAAGTTGTAATCACTTGAATTCACAAGCAGGAAAACTCCAAATAAAATCTAAGACTTCCAAAACTGAAAAGCATAATTAGAGGTACCGTCATTACAGCATTAGCAGTAAATATCTAATAAGTAAAATTTACAAACCCATTCATCCTGCAATGCTTTTAAAATAGCTGGAATACTTGTGGCTGACGGTGGTCGTGGCTTTGCAAGGGCATTTACTAAAAAGACATTTAATTAAAATGAGCTATAAGTTATGTCAAATAAAAAAAATAATTTATAAAAATACCATTAATTATTAGTATTATACATTAGTGTCAAAAGCTCGATTCTGATTGGCTATAAGCGCGCAGTTAATTCTTGCTTGCTCTGTCTCATACGTCATACCTGCAGAAAATAGATTTTATATATGTAAAAGTTATGTCATACCTAGACAATAGTTTTAGGCATGCAGAAGTGACTTCAACTAGCACACTAACCAGAAGTTTGATCAGTTTTATCATGGCGGAGTCACAAATACAACTCAGGAATATGCATAATACAAAACAATCATTGGATTCGGTTTTCGCATGATAGCGATAACTATAAAGGTCTCAGTTTGTGTTATCCGCCTCAGCCTTCGACTTCAGCAGATAACTCAAACTTTGGCCTTGATAATTATCGCTATCATGCTCAACCTCATCCAACAATTGTTAAAATAAAGATTACATAACAAAACAAGATCATGATAGTATCATAATTAATGTGAAATAGTGAATAGAGTACACAAAACCTAAATCTGGATTGTTATTGCCATTTTATAAATCAGTAAATCTATGAAGAGAACTGATCTAAAAAAACATATTTAATCTCTGTGGCAAAAGTAAAATTTTTAAGCGTCTTTGTGACCGAACTGACTACAAAATTCTTAATTTTACACCCTGATAAAACTCTAAATCAAAAGTATCCTGTGGTAAGCTCGTGGAGTAAGATACTGTGTCAGGGAGCTGTTGCATCTTGATTGGTAATTGCTGGGCTACCTGTAGTAAGCTTGTGGACTTAAGTAAGATACTATGTCGGGGAGCTGTTGTATCTTGATTGTTATTGATTAAAAGGCAATCTGTGGTAAACTCGTGGAGTAAGTAAGACACTATGTCAGGGAGATGTTGTATCTTGATTGCTGATTGCTGGGCTACCTGTAGTAAGCTCGTGGAGTAAGTAAGATACTGTGTCAGGGAGCTGTTGTATCTTGATTGCTGATTGCTGGGCTACCTGTAGTAAGCTCGTGGAGTAAGTAAGATACTGTGTCAGGGAGCTGTTGTATCTTGATTGCTGATTGCTGGGCTACCTGTAGTAAGCTCGTGGAGTACGTAAGATACTGTGTCAGGGAGCTGGTGTATCTTGACTGTTGTTTAATGATTAATATACTAAACATGTGATCAACCACATCCACTGTGTTTTATATATCATAGTCATATATACCATAGTCATATATATACCAAACAATGAAATAACATGGTAAATATAGAAAGTCTTTCATTGGTAGCTCAACATCATTCTTCAGAACCATTTAATGATTGCACGCACCTGCCAAACTTGAGACAATTGGAAATCAATTACAAAATTGATTTTATATTGTTTACGCCTTACATCCTGATTCCCCTACTTTCCTCACAGCTCTCCATGTGCTAAACACCCAAACTTACCTTTCACTTCAATCAACTGATCCTCGGTCAAAGCTTCCTGTGTGATTGGATCAGTACCATTTTCTGCTATATACTTCTCAATCAGCCTCTTCTCAAAAATATGATTGGATACCGGTGACACAACAGGATGTTCTGGAACTTCATTACTAACTACAATGAAACAGATCACCACTTAGGGTCTTGAAATAATTGAGGAGAGAGCGCTGCCTTTGCTGTAACATCTGCAAATGGTTGGACTTTCGCATCTTATCGGTTAAGGACGTTAAACTGTAGGCCCAGGAGTGAGATCCTTGTAAGGAACCTCAAGTCCTATTATCTCTACTCCTTGGAGCCCCACTAAGTTCCTAAATATCCTACGTTCTGGTTAAAGGTTAATGAAACATGCCTTCCATAAATTAGGAGGCTACAACAACAGGAAAGAAAAGGAAAATACTCTAGACATCAAGTCAGTTACCAGATTTTGTAAAAAAAATTTGTAAAAAATCTCCTTGAAAGATCTTTGCTAAACTGGCATACATTTAATGTAATCCTCAAATTTTTCATTTAGCTCTTTTCTCATAGTCTTGTAGTTCAAATAAAGTTATGTTATTAGTTGCTATGACGATGGTGGAGGCAATGATAACAAAGATGATGACAACTACCGTTCATGATGAGGACTTATAACAATAATGAATAGAGATTATGGTGCTGACGATAGATACGATACCACAAACATACTGTTAATGGTGACAACACCTGTAATACTAATGAAAGTCATAGTGATAATGGATGGTTTTAAAAATGTTACTTGAGTGAGAAAACTATGAAATACCCTGCCACTAACACTATCCATAATATAACTTTGCACATTTGGTTTTTGATTAGGTGAAAAAATATCACCATGTCATTCATAATAATTGCAAAGTATCACCAGTTTTGCACTTATATGACAAATTTAATGTAAATAATACAAATTTAATGTAATTTATAATCACATGGCTAATGAGTCAGAAGTTAGCCATTCAAGCTTATCAATATTTTCATGGAAGATACCATTCTATGAACAAAAACGACGAACCTGTTTACGTTTTAGCTAAAAGTAAAAGCTGTACGTGAACAGTGTAAATACAATGTAATGGTCAAATTATACGCTTAAATCGCTCTTGGACGAACAAGCCAGAAATCAATCTCTTTGAAACATACTGCAATCAATCAGAAGCCAAACTTATAGAGTGAGCACAGAATTTAAAAAAATCTGTTTATTTCATTCTAGTAAACAAAATCCGCGCCACAATGCTTGACACATGCACACGCAACAGCGATCAGTCGACACTCGTGCAAAATATGCCAGTAAATTGACTCTAAATCGAGGAATTATTCAAAACAAACTTCATCTGTGAGCAAATAATGAGGAAAGGCTCAAGGGAAATTCTCTATTCCTATATCGGAACAAGGTTATAAATTCTAAGGCTTGAAGAAAGTTTATAAAAACTTCAATACTACTCACTTGAACACAACAGCGACATGTTGAACTCCCAGACATGTGTTCACAGTGTTGCATGATGGGATATTAAGAGTTGTTTCGTTTGGACCCAATCCTTCGCTTGTTCGTTGTTTATGTGTAACAATTTTTCTTAAATTTTATGTACTTTAAAAAAGTGACCAGAGTTCAAGCTAAGACAAAGCCCAGGGACGTAGCCAGGGAAAGTTTCCAGGGCTTCCAGTGTCACAGAGCATTTGGACCCCCTCACATTTGGACCCCTTAGTGTACCTTGGTTTCAAATGGAGTGAAACAGGGCTGTATGCTTATTCAGCATAACTTATTCAGCATAACTTATTCAGCGTCATGTTTTCGGCAATGCTGGCAGATGCGTTCAGTGACTCGGTTGTAGGCATATATGCATCGGCATCAGGTATACAGGTATAATGGACCGCTTTTCAACCTCAGGAGGTATCAAATGATACTGTCAACGACTTCCTGTTTGCTAATTGCATGTGCTCTCAACACAGCCCCTGAAGCGGATATGCAACACAGCGTTGACAAGTTCTCTGATGCCTACAAGAACTTCCGGCTCACAATTAATAGTCAGCACCAACAGGTGATGCACCAACCCGCTCTAGGAAACAGTGGACAAAGACTCAACGCAGTGGACAATTTTAGTTTACCTTAGCAGCACACTTTCCCGAAAGGTTGTCAATGATGACGAGGTCAACTCCAGACTCGCCAAAGCAATTGCTGCCTTCGGAAGACTTCGCAAGAATGTGTGGGATAGATGAGGCATCACCACGGAGACAAATATCAAGATCTAAAAAAAAAAAAGCAGGGGTGCTCACTGCCCTACATTATGGCTGCGAGTCGTGGAAGGTATACGGTATACCTTCCACGACTACCAGCCAAATTACCAACGCCATGCCAGGAAGCTGAATCACTCCCACACCTCAGTCTGCCTGAGAGAACTGTTTGGCATCAAGAAGTAAGACATGATCTCAGACACTAAAGTGCTCACTAGAGCTAAACTTCCCAGCATCCACACCAACCTGATGCAGACCCAGCTGCACTGGGAAGGCCATGTAGTTCGCATGCCAGACCATTGGCTCCCAAATGAAACTCCTATTCAGCGAACTCCAGTATGGCAAACGCTCCCAAAGAGGCCGAAGAAGTGGTTCAAAGACACTCTCATAGCTTCCCTAAAAGCCTCCTGGGAGAAAGCAGCTGAGAACTGATCAAAGTGGCGGGCATCTGTTCACAGTGGCGCCAAGCCCCATGAAACCAGCTGGATTGCTGCAGCTGAACGAGAGAAACATAAAAACACCTTCAAGCCTCAAACAGTTGCCACAATTCCCTTGTCCACACTGCACAAGAACCTTCCAAGCACTTTCTTGGCCTGACCAGCGCACTCACAGAAACGGACTTCTTAACTGTCCCAGTCCCAGTATGAATAGATGGTCCTTGTCCATTCGACAGACTGTACTTTAAAATTACTCGCCTTTCAAATGAATTTATTTTATCAAAATTGATTCACTAATACTTTATTCAACATTTTGAATAAAAGTTCTAAAAAATAAACAATTTTTTATCCTCGCCAGTTCAGATGTGTCTTTAATTCAATGTTCATGTCGAAATTTTTTTTTTGTAAATTGAAATAAATACGAAATACGATTTTTTTTTATAATCTAACGCCGGGTAAGTGCAAATGTGCTAAATAAAAACTCTGATTATAATACTTTTAAACAAACATCTTTACTCGTCTGAAATATCTTGGATCCTGCGGTGGACCGTTATAGCAATATTTACCAATAATAAAGTTATAATATCAAATTAAAGGCACGGACACATGGTGCAACATTTCATGCAACATTGCGCACAACAGTTGTTTTTGGAGGTGGACACACGGTACAACATTTCATGCAACATTGCGCACAACAGTTGTTTTTGGAGGTGGACACACGGTGCAACAAAATCACGCATAATTTTTCGTGATAGCATGGCGTGCTTGCCCATGAATTTTACAACGATATCAAAGCGGCTTCCAACAAGAATACCCTTGCGTACAATGCATGTTACAAGAATAGAGCGCAATTCAACTTAATTCAGTTTTGTAGCGTAGAATGTTGCATGTAACAAAACTCATCGGTGGACACACGCTGAAACAAATTTGTTGCATGCAATTGAAACTGGTTGCATGAGATGTTGCATCATGTGTCAGCGCCATAAAAATTACATTGTTTTATATACACAATCTAACATGAAACTGAGTAAATGTAGCAATTTAATATCCAGCTGCAATGTTGTTTTTTAGAAGAAATACGACAGAAAAAAGTGATTTATCCCAACAATTGTTTATTTTGTTCTATCATCTTGTCATTTAACCAAAGCGATTAGTAATTGTTATAACTTTGGCAAGCATTGTGGCGTATTATCCGAGCTCTAACGGACATTTTGGCGGGCTCTAATATATTAGAGCCCACCGCTTTAATATCCGCGTTTCTGAAGTAGCAAAATGTTCTTGTTTTTGTGCTAAATGCTCTCAAAAGTTATAATAATAGTAATGTAGTTGATGTTCTTGGGCGTAAATATGTTTTGGGCCCTTCTCAGCGCTCATTTTAACCCTCGATGCGCTCGGGCTAAAATGAGCCTGAGTCGGACCCAAAACATATTTACGCCCGCGAGCATCAACTATATTGTTATATTAAATACTCTCTTTGCTCTTTGGGGGTATTTCCATATTTGGTAAAATTCTAGCTACGGCATTGTATAGCTGTATCCTGCGAGCAGACCATTTATAATTCATGTTGGGAGTAGTGGGCGAGTACTATTCCTCTCTCTGAAGACAAGAAGTCCGTCTGCTCGCGGCCACGTGTCTTACATCATTCACTTATAATTATCGTTTGGATTTTCACTATTATATCAAATTTGTAAAAACCATCAAAAATGTTATTTTTCCAATTAAGTTATATTTTTGTTCCCAAGAAAAAGCCTTAACCCAAAATAAATTTCTCGGAAATAAAGCGCTTGGAGTACGTCTCTGCTACCCATAACACGGGCAATTAAAAAAGTATATTCATGCTTGATTAATTTCCAACGATTGCTGTATAGAAGAAATTTACCATCAGAATTGTTATTTTTGTCAGTAGAAAATTTATAACTGATTTGCGATCGTCTCAAGTTTGGCAGACACACATTCATGCATTCCTTAAGGGTAGCTAAGCATGTCCTTATATTCGGCTACCAATAAAAGACGTTCTCTATGTCACGTGATATTTTGGTATTTGGTACATGATTTATATTAGGCAAACAGGCACATGCAGTTAATCATGTGTACAGTATATTAATCAATGAACAACAGTCACAATACAACAGCTCCCTGACTACACAGTATCTTAATTTCTCCTCGAGCTTACGAAAGGATATCTTTAATTTTATACGGAACCACTATATAAAGTTTTCCTGCTTCAGCCTCAATTTGTTCTTAACATTAATTTTAATCTTGTTTCTGTGAGTGGCGTGAAATAACAAAAATATTAAAACAAAAAGACAAAACTCGGGCGTGGAAAATCAGTGCTGATCGTGTCAAAGGAACTTTGTAAAGTTATAAAATTTTCAATGACTAATTAATGTATTTTCTTGGGAGACTGAAGCTAGCGATGCTTCTGTGTTTTGACTTTGCTCATTGCGAACGTAAATTACAAGATTCAGTAAATTTTGAACTAGAAACATTTTCACATTTTCGGCCTCAGCCTGAGTTAGCTTGTTCTTATCGTTCGGCCAATCTGTACTTGCCATAATGTTCTTATATTATAATAGAGTTGTTCTTATAAAAAAATATGTAGTTTAATATTAATGTATCATGGGTTTATTCCTTTGAGTGTATTTTTATAACGAATTTTAGCGATTTCAAAAACGCTAGATTCAAAAATTTTAATTTCCTGAGTGGCTAGGTCACTGTTTCATCCAGTATCTGCACACAAACTTGAAATCATGACATGCAATTCATCATCATCCGTTCATTGTTGTCAGAAACAATATCATCATCACTCCATGCAGTCATCACCACAGCATCTTCATTATCATCATTACCATTACCATCATCATCATCATTACTATCATCATTTCGATCAACTAATTGATCCAACGTATACCGGCAGAATTGTTGTCTAGTGTTTGTTCATTTTGTTCCACATTCATCATCATTATCATTACCATCATCATCATCATCATCATCATCATCATCATCATCATCATCATCATCATCATCATCATCATCATCAT
>JAOBRB020189819.1:0-12381 GCA_027575285.2 Zoanthus pulchellus
AAGGAACACACACAGACAGAAAAAATCTCCCCATGTGTTTCTATATGTTATGTTCGACCTGTGGCTCGTAAATATTATTGTTCCTATAATTGTACAATAATCCAAAGATGAACTCATCAAGGCGTTTCAGACAAACAGTTGAAAGGCTTGCAAAATATGATTCAATTAAAGTTGATATATTGCTAATATACGAAACAATAAAATATCGATTTTTTATGTGACGTTTCAGTCTTAAGGGGGGTGGGGGGGTCTCGAGAGAAACGTACATATGACGTTTCTTGTGGGGAAAATCGATATGTGACACTTCCCTAAGTAAACACAGCGGAAACGCAATGTTTAAAAAGTTCTTATGTAACCACTCCCCAGACCCCCTAGAAACAATCATACCACATCGCTGGCGACCTGCAACTCGCACCTTCCGCGATTGCTTTTCCATGGGCCTGCAACATTTCCAGAGCTTACATAGCTATACCACTGACTACTGCTCTTTGTCTTCCTTGTCGGGGTCGCCGTCCACATTGCTTATTCAAGTCAGTTTAGGCAAATATCTACATAATTAAATGGCTAGATACTTAACTCGAATCTTCTCAGACGCTTAGCATGTCAACATTTTATTTTACCTTTCTAAAATGTTGTCTGTTTGTCTTTCTTATCATGATTCTTTCAGAAAACCATAAACATTTTTTACTTCATAGGTACTATAACAGCGGTCTTCGTAGTGCCACGTAATCTTTGTTCCTACCACAGTTAAGAATCCTAACAAGTCGAATGGAATCCATTCCGTTGGCTTTTTGCAAGGTTGGATGAAACGAACCCTGGAATCACCGAGGCAAATTCCACACAGTGATTTGAGCGGGACTTAAACCTGGTTAGCCGAGTTCTAACCAGCTACGTACTAATGCGAACGAAACTCCTAAAATTTTGAAACTGGCATTTTTGAAGTGTTGAAAAGTTCAAAACAATACACAAAACAATCAAGAATGCACGGACAACATCCTCTACAAGGGCGGATCCAGGGATTTTTTGAAAGGGGTGTCTCAGGGGATTTTGTGAGCAAAGGAATCCCGGTCACATTTTTACCACACGAAGCCAAATAAACCGTTATGAACAACTAAATTATACGACAAAAACGCGACAACATCATCGTAAAAAATAAAATAAAGATTGAAATCGTCCTTCCATCAGGAGAGAAATACTTTAATCTTTTTGGAAAACTTAGTTTGATAACATAATAACAGGGGGAGCGGGACCCCCCGACCCTTCCCCTGGATCCGCCCTTGCTCTATGTCAAGACTCTCGGAGGAACTGCCGCCATATTTGGCACTATAATGATAAGTTATGAGCTCTTGGATTGGTTAACTGATGTTCGTCTTACTTCCCATCTAAGTAGTGGGACACTAGGCGCTACTTGGCTAGATAAAAATTCTCGCACACCCCATAGAGACTCGTGCCTTCGACACTCGGATTAGCGACTTCGGTGCTATTCAAAATACCTCCCCAAAAATAGAAGACCCCCTTAACAGAATTTTCATTACTAGCCTGTTCAGAGATTATTTAGTTCAACACAAAAATTATAGCTTTTAAACTTCATCACTGTTAAAGATGGTCTCTATATCATTTTTCACATATACAACATTTTTTTGTATTTTGAGTCTTTTGAATTATTTAAAATGACTCGTAAAAAAAATTTTCAAATTTTTATGGCATACAACCTTTACAAATTTTGAACAACTAATAAGAGTTTAAAGCAACTTTTGAGTGCTTTGTCAATTAAGTGTTATTTAGTTAATATTTTTATGCTACTTGAGATCAGCAGCTTTTTCGAGTTCTGTCAAGATAGCATAGTGTTTAGAACATGAAGCTAACATGAAAGCTAAGAAATTTTACAAAACCTAACCTGGAACTTAATAAAATATCTTATTTACATCTTTAACATAATACTTCGTAAGGATTTTAATTCAGTTTACCGGTTTGAAGATTAGGAACAACTGAAACAATTAACTTCAAGGTAAGTGTTTTTTGAAGTTGTTCTGCAATTCTCTCTCTAATTTTGAGAGGTCAATATTCTGTTTTATTGTCCAACTGCAGGAATAACCGCACAAATAACACCATGAGAGGGTCTGGGGCGGATACAGATATCCCATCGTATTGTAAATTAAACTGTCCAATAAGATATATGTATCATTTAACATGATAACATTTTGGTCATGGAGAGAGATGAGATATAATATATAATCATCGGAAAATAATTAACGCGTGTGAGAAAAAAGATTGACAAATCGCGATTCAAAACTAATGGCTATTCTGAGCCGGTGATTCCACATTATATTGCTAGCATTAGACAAAAACACATTTCTCATACAGGCTTTGTACTTGCACCATTCCGCCAAAATAGAATATATCTTTTTCCGAACGAGATACAAACTTAATGTGGAATCAGAATCACAATTAATTTTTGTATCACAGTGTCGAAATAATGGTTTCTGAATATCCCACCTGCGAAATCGTATAACATTTATCGTATTTTTTGCCAATGGTAGCATTGCCGGTATCCGTGAAGCAAAGAAAAATTCAGCCCCATAAACTCACTATCAAAAATCTCTTAATTTAGAATTTAGAAGAAAAATATTCGAAATCGCAATACAAACTAAGTCTACCATTCCGAGTCTGCTGAACCAAAAACTAATTACAGCGTTAAAATAGATTTATGCAAATATTGGGCTTCTTCGCTGTGTAACTCCCCCCGTTAAAGAATCTATTATCTCTTAATATTGCTGTTTTCAATTACTTTACCTAATTTTCTCGGCAAAACACTTCGCATGATTGCTCATAAGTTTAATTTTTCAAGTCATGTTTAAGCATAAAAAAACGTGCTTTCCTATTTTTGGTAATTAACGATTGTACAGGCGCATTTGGTATCCTTATCTTATTCCTGGTATCAATGACACGATATTTTTGTGGAGCGATAATGTTTATCACTTTCATATGACTTGCGTCCTTGGTGTGGGACATTCTTACTTTCACTGGACCCTTGGACTTGATAATTTTTCCTTTGCCCTGTACAACTTTTCCGTTAATTATACGGCTTCTTAACTGGGCAGCATCCTCGAGTGGTTTTCCATTCAACAATATCATAGTGTTAGCAAGCCCAAGTTTTTGATGGATTTCCCGTCTAGGAATTTTATCTTTAGATGCGAGCGGAGAATTGGGCATTCTTAGTTGAGCTTGTTGTTTTTCGAGGAAACGCGCTCGTTCTGCAGACATTTCTGTGATCTTCATATTTGGAGGCAACGAGACCGTACCCTTGCCGTAGGGGTTTGTTTCAGAGTCTGGAAGCGAAATAGGAAGCACGTTAGGCTTCAGCTCGGATTCAGGATTATTAACTTGTAATCTAGAAAATGTCTCTGCTCTCATATCACTAAACCCGGGCTCTACAGTTTGCATTCCTTGTATTGGTATATTTTGAGACATGGAGGGTTGGCCATCAAAACGAAATACCTCGGGACCATCTCCTCTTAAATCATCAAAATGAGAAGGTACGGGGCCAGTAACAGATGGATATGGCTCTACACCTGGATCAAAATTTGTTTCATCTGAATGCGCGTAATGACTTTGCGAAAAATCTCGTTGAAGCTTTTCATGACCAAACTGCATTCTACCAGCGTATCTATCAAAATTTCGATTTCGCAGCCGGTAGTATCTCTCATTTTCTTCGGCGTCCTCTTCTTCATCTCTGCGACTTCCTGTTTGGTCAGCATCGAGTTCACTGTGTCTATCAGTATCTGGTTCCAGCTCGGTATTATCATCATCTTCGTTGTCCTCTCGATCATCCTGATAATCATCTCTGTTGCTTCCATAAAGTTTTTCTCTCTCATCCGATTCTTCTCTCTCGCGTTCTTTTTGTTCTTCATTTCCTCCATCATCCGAATCTTCTATTATTTCATTTCGAGAGTGATCCTGACTATCTGCCAAACCACTCTCTGAGTTACTAGTCGGGGTGTCTGTTTGTTGTGGGTAAAAACTAGAAATCGTCGCATCTAGGGGCCCAATAGTTGTTAACGGCTGAAGCTGATTTTGAGAAGCAAAATATAGACTCGATTGATCCTGAGAATACTGGGGTACACCATTGTAATATTGAGGTTGTGGTGACATTACTATCGGGTTGTACATTAGCGGCTGAGCTTGTATCTGTTGCACTGGCTGCAAGAACATGCCTCTTCTTTCCACGTTATCTATAGGTTGTTGTAGCAATGGAAGCAATAAGTTACCTTGGGGAGGGATCACGGGCACTATGTTAGCATATGGTTGATTGCCCTGAAAGACATTTTGACCAAAAGGTCCCCCTGTTTGTACAGGCATCATCTGGACATTTGGCTGGCCCAATATAATAAATGTTGCAGGCTTTGTTCCTGAAGGATCAGCAGCATTTGATTTGTAATTCCCATTTTCTTCAGTATCTTGATGAATGCTTCCCGGCTTACCGTCGTTAGATGCAAAACCATTAGTCTCGTTTTGGTTTGAAATAGCTTTATGCGCTGGCGATTCATTTCCCGTACTTATTTTAACAGTTCGATCATCGTTTCGAGAAACCGTTCCCTGCATTGATTTTGTAATGATGTGATTTGCATTGATATTATTGGTTGGATCTGAACCAAGTACAACTGTATTCGGTTTTGCATTAGCCGTACTCGTTGTCTCAGAAGACTGCTGGTTTTCTTCTCCCTTTAAAGGTTCAACTGAACCATAGAATTTTATATTCTTCTTGCTTTGGTTTATTTCGTTAGCATCAAGACTAGGAGGTCCATTGCTTTTACTAACTGATATTTCACGAAATCCACTTGAATGAATCTTTTGATCATCCACAGGACTATTCCGAATGGAATTACTATTTCTTTCACCATCAGCGTTCAAACTTTGGCCTTGCTTTTCTATATTTGCCATACTTATACCGTTTTGATCTCGCTTAGTCCACCTCGTGTCCAAAGCATAAATAATTTCTTGTCTTTTGTTGGAAGGTTGGACTTGCTTTTTCCAAAAGCTGGTTGTTCGGGGTGGTATATATTGCTGTCTTGAATTCATCGCAAAACTCCATGAATCTTTACAAAAGTGAACAAAAATTGTTTTAAGCTACATAATTTGACATTTAAAGCATTGCTTTCTTTTATCTATAAGAATGGCCTGCTTTGTTATTCAAGAATGGTATTTTGAACTGAATCAATCCATATTGAACTCGCTTTTCTACGTTTAGCGATTTGAGCCGCAGAAATATACAACCTTTATAACCAAGTTCAACGATAACATTAGCCATCATTTTTCCTGCCACCATTACGAAAGTATTGAAAGATATGGATAGATAAAAAAAAGTGGCAGTTTACTGTCAAGAACTCCTATTTGTGTAAAACTTATCTTTGTGTAATAAAGAAAAAAGGATTGCTGGACACGTAGAATTAGCTTACTAGAGCCAGTCAGAATCTGTACAAACATAAGCTATTTTCTAGACTACAACGGAAACTGACAAAACTGTGAGCAATTCCAAAACTGATTTGGGTTCCTTTACCAATCACTAAGTCAGTACGGTGCACCAGATAATAAACATTTTATGGTGAACACAGAAATGTTTTAGGTGAACGGATTAAAACAGTACGTTAGTACATTGTGTATGTGTCATAACGCTTAGAATACCCGAATTCTGTTGGATGCTTAACTTTAGGAAAAATAGATGTTCTGAGGCTGTTTATATAAAGATAAACGAACTCACGAATTACAATGTACCCGTGATCGTTTGATCACTTCAAGCGTTTTTCTCACCTGCTACGACTTCGAACAGATGCAGGAGAAAGAACGCCCATTTTGGGCGCATTTCTTTTCTTTCTCACTCACGGAATTGTTGTTTATGTTGTTTTCCCTGGTGATTGTGTTGCATTTTTTTTTCAGAATCTTTACAAGGAATAATATTTTTCTTACGCGAAACGAAAACTAAAAGAAGAAAATGGAAATGATGTAATCATTATATTCAATGTCACTCACGTGATCCAGTGACAATCAGTGTTTATAGTGATTGATTGAGGATCATTGTCAAAGTCTGTAATCTACTAAAGTACTTCAAAACTCTTATGGGAAGTTATGGCTAAATCAAAAAAAATTTGAAAAAAAGTTAAGATGCTTGGCTTCTTTGTTAAGTTTCAATGAGGCCCTCAAAAAGAATTAAATGTTGAGTGTAATTGTTCCAGTTTTTCGATTCAGGTTCAGTGGGTGAACAGAAAAAATGTTTTTTTATGTTTAACTTAAGTTATTCTGGACAAGTAAGCATGTATTTAATTTGTATATCAAAACTTATGATGACCTTAAATCAATGGTTTAAAAAAAGAGCAAATGAACAATTTATTAGTATGCAATATTAACGTTGTGTAATTTCAAAAATTATAGTCCATCAGAGAAGTTTACTTTCAAAGCACAGCAAAAAAAAAACCCAAGCTATCAAAATTTAAGGAAACATCACAAAGTATTTATGAAACCAAGCGCGTAAATAATACCTGTTTTACCACCAGAAAATCAAATTTGGTTTGACAAAGAGACCTCGTCAACCAACGTTTACTGATGACAACTAAAAATGAGGCAAAACGTGTTCTTCTTAATGTTGTTGCATTTCATAACTGCATTTACTCTTTCAAAACATGGTAGGTAAGCAGGGTTCCGTCTTGTAAGTGTTTATCTGCCTTTTGTTAGAGAGTCATATCATCCATGCTAGAATCGATTATATTTGTCAATTTTTCTAATTGTTGTTGACAATACCAATTTGAACAGCGCTCAGTTGTTTCTTGATTTTAAATATACCTGTTATGTTAATGCATATTAACATAAGTTTAGTTTGTCACACATTTTCTGTTCTTAATATGTATGTGCACTTTCCGGAGATCTTGATTGAAAGATAAGTTTTAGTACCAATAATTTACATAATATGATCCCATAGATGGCACGGCATGGCCGAAGGTCTTGAGTATTCAAACCTTGCACGGCCCTTAAAAAATTGAACATTTTTTCCTCTTTCCATCGCTTAACTCAGCTTTTCATTCTACAACTGCGGTAGAACGAATTTAAGGTAGAATGAGTAGCAGTTCGCAGCTTCTTTTTAGATTAAGGGGGAATTGGAATCTACAATGACCAGAGCTAGTTACGTTGAGGGAGAAGCAAAGACTCCTGTACCATTCTCACATTAAATAAACCGGAAGGTAGGCCTAGGGCGATTCTTTTGAGCCAGTAAAGGTTTATGAAAGGATTTTAATGCAACAGCTGACCAACAGCAAAACAAGTTAACAGCACATTGAGTCTGTCCTATCAGAGTTTTCCTTGCGTAACTGAAAAATGGAAAATGTTGTTAGATAATCATAGGATTGCACCATTAAGTTTGTTTAAATACAAACTGAAATTATTTTGATTTGTTCCATGCAGCGACGAAAAAAAAGTACTTCTTATCCACGGACAAGAATAAGGGAGTTAGCTATCATAATCAAGCGAGTAAGAAGACAGATCTGCTAGGTCAGGACACGAGCAAACTGGACGAACAAGAATTCAAGTTGCAGAGCATGGTCAGTCCTGAGTTTCATAGCAACCAGCTCTTCAAAAATAACATCAAACAAGTAAGTTTAGAAAGTCTGGAATAAAGATATTATAACTTATTACAGTGTAATATTTCTGCCTGTCAGCCTCGGTCTGCCTTTACTTGGTATTTGGTATTCTTTACTAGGGTTACCTGTGTAAGTGTTCAGCACTAGAAACAAAATGGCGTCTTCATTTTTTAATTAAGATTGCTAATTTGAGGCATGGCCGAAACACAAAACCTATCAGACCGAGACGAATCCTCTGACTCGTCAGATTCAGACAACGGGGATGTGGAAGTACAAGTACAAGATCCAATTTCGACAGCAATAAATGCTGGTGCAAGTCTTAGTGTTCCAGCAAAAGCGAACATTGCACGTAAGAGAAAACGTCCTACCGACAAAGGAAAGTACAAGCAAAGTGGGAATAAAATAGTTGCCAATGCAACTGCCTGTGATCGTGAGGATTTCCCCAACCAACATTTTGCTGTAATCGACCGGAAATTGTGGTGTAACGCTTGTAATGAAGAACTCTCCTCAAAGAAAAGTTCTGTCAAAAAACATAATGAGTCAAAAAAGCACAAGAAAGGATTGTCTGATATTGTAAAGAGCAAATCACAAAACCAGACAATAATGGCTTGTCTGCAAAAGAAAAATAAGAGAGAAAGTACACCTGGCTCAACCTTGCCTGCGGAAATGCGATTGTTTTGTTTTGGAGTTATTGAATCTTGTCTCAATGGTAGTATACCAATAGCGAAAATCGATGTCCTCCGACCGTTACTAGAGCAGTATGGCCATCGCTTAACCAGCAGCGGCCATTTGGGCGAACTTATTCCAGCAGTACTGGAAAAAGAGAAGGACAAGCTGCGGGAAGAACTCAAAGATGGTACGGCCAGATTGGGTGAAGCCCTGGTTATCATAATCCGCTTTATCCAGGAAATCTTTATACCTACTCAGCGGATCATACGCCTGGAAATTCTTGCAAAGACACTGAAAGGAGAAGAATTGGCTCAGCGACTAATGTCTTGCCTGGCTGTGGATTATAAGCTTGGCCCGAGTACAATCATTGGAGCTGTAAGAGATGGCGCATCTGTTAATGGAGCTGCCTTGAGACAGCTGATGTTTTTTTATCAAAAACTGTTTGATGTTGTGTGCTTCTCGCACACTATTGACAATGTCGGCAGCCATTTTCAGTTTCAAATCCTGGACCTATTCTCGCGCTATTGGATAGGTATGTTTTCCCATAGCTTCAATGCACGCCTTATTTGGAGAGAGAGAAGGGACCAGTCCATTCGTAAGTTCAACGACACACGCCGATGGAGCAAATGGGAAGTCCTTAACCAAGTGGCTGACTATTTTGGTTGTGTCGAGCCATTTGTTCGCGAGAATGAGGAAATCTGTCCAGCTAATTGCCAACACCTGCTGGAGATATTTGACGATCTCCAAAGCTTGCCAGAGTTACGCATGGAGCTGGCTGCACTCGTTGATGCAGGGGTTTATTTTGTTAAAGCAGCCTACTACTTGGAAGGAGACGGGCCACTCATTTTCACCTGCTATGAGAAATGTCCGGCTGTTTCCCAGGCTGTAGCTGTCGACAACTACCCCAACACCTTGGCTGTTGCTTGTGAAAGTGGTGGTGGCAATGCTGCGCTATTTAACCAGTTAATTGCACGGGCAAAAGCTTGTATCCAAAAAAGGCCTCTAATTCTATCAGCAGAGGTTCAGTGGTCAGTTTTATGGAACTGTGCGAGCGTTTAAAGCTGCATGTCTTCGCTGCCATGTACAAGTGCAAAGCCTGAATCCAACAGCTGACATGGTGGGCATCTCACAAAGATGCCCTCCCGCACTGGTCTTCGCTAGTCAAAACACTGCTGTTGATCCAGCCAGGATCAGCGTCTGCCGAAAGGGATTTCAGTCTCCTGTCCAATGCATTTTCGTCGCAGCAAGATAGTTCCCTTGAAGACTACCGCGAAGCTTCTGTTATGCTTCAATACAATAATGCAAAGAGGATCTTTACTCCTGGGCCTACGGTTTAACGTCCTAATTATCCTTGAAGACGCGAAAGTCTAACTATTTGCAGATTTTAGAGCAAAGGCAGCACTTTCTCCTCAATTATTTTAAAACCAAGAGGTTGGTCCAGCCGGGAGTCGAACCCGAGACCCCCGCACAGCAGATTGGGGCCTTATCAACTGGGCCAAAACATTCAAAATGATCAATACACCTTTAATTTACTAACATTACTAACAAACTATGTTATAAACAAAGTATTTTCTCAATTGATTTTGGTTTTAGGATTCAAACCTTATCGGACTGTTGACTGACATTTATATAATAAGCATCAATATTGAAATTGCTTTGTTGAAGGACTGTTTTTAAAAATGATCAACCACTTGTAATCAAATCTTAGGTTTGGAAAAAACCCACACGCATGCGCAAAACTGCTTTTACCCTTGCAACTACAACGATAATGACAACAACAATCGTTGTTGGAGATTGGTTAAGCGCATGCGTGTAGATTCTTGATATTTCACTCGGCTCAAATTTTATAAGAAAACTTGAATTTTTAACTGACTTTTCGTTGCCCTTAAGCTTCATTGGGGTCCTTCACTTTTTTAAGGTGTAAAACTTATCCATTTGAAAAATATTTATGACATTTCTATCTCAAACTTCAGGTTGGTAACCTCAACTTGGAAGCGATGTCACCTGCAGAAATCTCATTCATTCAGTCTTCCAGTCAGTGGCACAAATATGCACAACCAAAAGCCAATGAAGAATTATCTGAATTCAATCCAGAGGGAACAATATTTCCTGAAGATCCAGTTCCCTTTCCGAACGAAGGAAAAAACAGACAAGGTAAAGATATCTAGATCGATTTTGATTATATAACAATACAGCATTCAAATTGTTGTCGATGTGAGATTAGTCTGTGATGCTTTTTGGTAAACTAGTTTGAGCTGCGTCGGTGTTTAGTAATAAATATGTAAATTATACACCGTATAACGTCCGAAACGTCAGTAAGTATTCTTTCTTTTATACGGTATATAATTATAATTTACATATTTATTACTAAATTGTGATGCTTTTTATATTTTTTGATACACTTACAAACGGATAAAAACAGAGATGTGATTTGACTTAATTTACAAAATTTCCCATCTTTTCTTTCTTCTCCTTCATTTTTCTATCTAAGTTTTTTGTTTTAAATCTGGTGGCATTTTCATCCGCCTTAATTATAGTTTACCTAAGATATATGCAAAGCTGTTAATCTATTTTTATTTTGTTGTATTTTATTTATATCTCAACATTTTCATGACCACTATGAATAAAACTATTGTTTTTGTTGTTGATTGCTACTAAATATGGTTTTAAAGTAGCGATGTCCTAACACTGCTATTTTACAATGGCGTTTTTTCCTTGCTAGAAGCAAACCTCTTTTGGAAGAATAGTTACAAATTGAAATAGTTTTCTTGTTTTAAAAAACTTGATCAAATAATGTGTATGAAATTTATGTCAATCAGTTTTTAGATGGATTACTTGAAACAACTTTCTTATTTATTTACTAGCAAATATGTAATCTTATTGCAGAGAGCGAATGGTCTGATTTGCCTCATGAGGGATCACTAAGCAAAAGTTGGTCCTCTGTCGACAAGTTTGTTCAGCAAGGAGAAAGAGACTTTAAAAATTACCTCTTACCGGAAACATCACCTCTAACAAAACCAGATTACATTCAAGAGCAACTGTCTCCTCTAAAACAAAAGATGGCTGAAACAAATCAAGATTCGATCATGTCAGTGATGGGTACCAGCCCGCTTAGAGGAATGCCACAACTCGATGAAAATCCAACTAGACCAAAAGCAAACAGTTTTATAAACTCCTTATTGCTCGACAGCAGTGTTAGTGGAAATGTAAATAGCATTTTAAAACTTCTCAGTCGCAGTGATAAAGAATCTGTTCTTTCAACTAGTAATCTCTCAAAGCTGAAGAAACAGCCGTTCGTGGATTCTAGCCCCAACACTAGAAGTCACTCTGAAAGGCGAAAAAACTCAAATGCTAAGACAGCCTCAACAGTGTCAAAAATGACAAAAAAGAAGAACATGACGTTAAAACTACTTCTAGCTCAAGCTTGGAAATTGTACAGCCTACATAAAAAGCCAAGTTTTAAACATAAGAAGATGGATTAAGATTCATTTCACACTGAAAAGAAACATTTGCCTAACTGCAGAATACCCTGCTATCGTCGATAATTTATTCCTGCGCATTCGTCGTTTTTTTAAAAATAAATGCGCGGTTAAATCGAGAAAAGGGAATTCAACAGTTGCTTCAAAACATTTATATTTCTTGCTTTTATGACTTTCGATATCAATAATAGGACTCTGCAAGCTTATTCACTGCATTGAAATATTTCGAGAGATTAATAAAACCAGTTAACCAGGCCAGTTCCAAACAAAGGGTCAAACAACGAACTGAGCTTCTTGGCTGGCAATGATGCATTATGGACTGTTTTGACTGTTCCTTGTTACAACGCAAGTGAATGCGAGATTCCTAAACATTTTCTCCATGTCTGTGGGTAAACGAAGTTTGAATACCCATGAATATCTTCATTATTTTAGCGGTACAAACTGGAACATCACTTTATTTGGCCGTATTAACATTTAATAATAAAAAGCAATTTACTTTTTATTATTTCAATACCGCCGTCTAGTTAGCCGAATTGGTAAGGTGCCGGTCTATCGTGCGGGAGGCTCGGGTTCGATTCCCGGCCGGACCAACACTCAGGGTCTTAAGA
>JAOBRB020189930.1:0-12381 GCA_027575285.2 Zoanthus pulchellus
TTTTTGTTCTTACCACATTTTGACGTCATCTGTGATCTATTACTGAACAGACGCACGGCAACATGGAATCTATTTGTCAAATGTAACATCAAGAAGAGATCCTATTATATTCATCATCGAGGAAAGAAGAGGATTAAAAATAAATAATCAGGAAAAAAATCAAATCCCATTTGTTTAACGACGCAACTAAGACTCGTTAGAATAAGCTTGAGCAAAAAAGTTACGACGTTTGAGATAACGAAGAAGTGATGGTTGGGTGAAAAAAGATATTAGAAAAAATACATTGTCATTATTGTTTTGTTACTGATATTTTCTGCTTAACACAAGACTGAACAACTTGAGACCACTGTAATTTTAGCAAGTGGAAACCGTAAACTCGAAAACTTTCTATTACGGCCTAAATTCTAAATTTGAAAAAGGAAAAAATATAAACTTTAAAATGATTATATACTTCAATATAGTATCTATAGTGGGTGTGAGAAGGACTAAAATGGAGAATTTCAAAAACCTAGCCTTTTGAGAAAAATTATTTATCCTAAAGTTTACCCACGGATTAAAATTGAGCAATAGCTATCTTCAGTTCGCAATTGTTAACTAAAACGTTTATTAACGTTTAGGTATTGAAGTTTGCTGTTCATAGTAAGGCTACAATACGTACCATTATCTGCAGTAATGTGACCACCATCATCCACAGTAATATTCACTGCTTTGATATTTATACTAACGCTCTTTAACTCCCCACCACCTTCGACCAATAGAATCTTTGCATTTAAGGTGAACCTGCTGTAATGTGCATTTGGACTATGTGTTATCAATTTTGAGTCTGCCATGATACGTAGTGTCTCATTGAATACATATTGGCGATCAATATTCGAACCTGCTGAACCTGTCAAATAACAATGAAGTGCTCCTCCTTTTAGAATCGTCAAGTTTGTCACGTGATGTAAAACACCCTCTACGTGGATCGACACTTGGTTGATTTCTGATACTGGTGCAAGTCCCAGGTCAGCACCATCATAGATGTACGCATTGAATGGGATGTCCAAAAACTGCCGATGTAAATCCATCCCTTGATTGCGGCCAATGTGAACTGTACCAGTTCGATCTCCGATCATGAAACGGAAAAATAAAGAGACTTTGCGATTAATTTGCTCCGTTAAGATTGCCAAGTGTGCGCCGCCGTAAATTTGAAGCTCTTCAAAGCTAAAGGCGTGAGATCCTCTTGCAAATTGATGGGATCCAGACTCTGGGAGAATCCATGCACGAGCTCCATCCTGCGATAAATCTGAATAATTTCCGATTCTTTGGTGCATTGGTTGCTGACCACCATTATCAACAAGAAGAGTCCTGTGGGTGTGGACCATATGGTAGATAAATGAAGTTCCAGGACCTCCCGGTTCCACCTTGCTCGCACCACCACGAGATTGAAAACTCCCGGTGTAAGTTGTATTTTCCGTGAAGTACACTGCAATTCGTCCACCAGCTCCACCTCCAGCGTAATCGCCACTAAGTCCGCCATTGACAGATATACTACCCGTACCTTTTATTCTGTAGCAATGCATCCAGATACTTCCACCGCTACCTCCACCGCTTGTGCTGGAGCCGCATGAAATATGTAGAACATACCATTTAAAACACAAAGATGACAAATTTAGCAAAGTGCTATTCTTGATTGTTTTACCTCTAAGATGATCAAAGACTTTGTGTTTTTTAATACTGTACAAAAACTGATACAACTTTCACGTAGCAAATCGTACTATCGTTGTTGTTAAAGTAAGTTCATACTGTGTGCTGACCAAATTATAGACACAAAAACTTTCCGAGGCCAGGAAAGCTGTAGGCCAATAAAACCAATAAAGGAAAAATGAATAAAGAATTTGCAAGTGGAGCTAAATTCCCCGTCACACAGTATTGCGAGTGTTATTAAGAAGTAATACTTCCACTCAAATACAATTCAGTTTATTTATTTGCCTAAAAGACTATAAATTTACATAAATAAAAAATGAACGAAATGTCAAGGAAACCCAAAAGAAGCCAAAGGCTTATTTGATATTGGTTATCAATTTTGAGTCCACCATAATACGCAGTGTTTCCCTTAAACGACCCCATTAAAATGCTACTATGACAAAAATCGCATCATTCAAATCTAAGCCATTTTAAACATAGACAAGAAGTTTGTAGAAGCCGGAAAATGCTGTTTACTGTTTTCAAATATCTCTTAAAATATGCAATTTAGGCAAGTTATTACATCATATTCTCAACCGATTTCATTCGTAATAAATATGTTTGATTTTACAGTAAGATTTCATTAGAAGTGCTCTTTAATATGAATTTAACATACTTGTTTCGAGACCCCCACTTTATCAAGGGCTTTTCAAATCTTTTCTGGTACGCTAAATTGATATTTGCTAAATTTGCCTTATCTGCAGGATCCAGCAAGTTTACAAATACCGCAGATTGAGGCCATGGCCTTATTTAATATTTTCCAAGCTTAAAATTGCTAAAATATTGAAATCAGGTAAAATGTCACTGAAAAAGAGTTGGTTGCCATAGGACCAGAAATTGTTATAGCTGTATGTTGCATCCAAAACTATTAACCAACTAAGTTTCAAAGGTTAATGCTGCAAATTGACCAAAATAGTGCTGTACTAATATACTTGATTTATTATTTAGTTGAGTGTATGACATCATGAATTATCTCTTTTACATATTTTACTGGAACCAATGCAGATATTTATAAACGGTAAACGGGATCTGCAATGTTTAGTAGACTTCTATGTAATTAAGCTAAAATATCAAGGGGTAAAAATTTGATCATAATAGCACTTTCACAGAATCAAAACAAAAAATAAGCATGTAACAGAATAAACACAGACATAAGAGGGGAATGGAACTATCTTTTGCACACTATATATTGACAAACAGATCAACATAAATAAAAGATATTGATTTAATGATTTAATCTACCACAATACAGCAAATCTACCGCTGACAAATACTAATTTAATCATTTAACATTGCACGTACTAACATTTTCATTTTTAGATTTTTACTACTTAAATATTTTTATGCCGATTTAGCACAAAAAGCCAATCACAGGAAATTTCAGTTATACTTTAAATACCAAAAAAAGCAATCTACTTACCTATCTCTACCAGGACCCCCGTTAGCAGAAACCTTGCCATCAATATGGATTACACTGGTGACATTGAACCAAATAAATCCTCCACCATTTCCGCCTTTAGCTCCCCCACCTTTGCTTCCGAATCTTTTTGGTTCGTACAAGTCCCCGTATGCTGCACCAGTTAGCAGAGATCCTTTACCACGTCCACCTCTCCCACCATGCCCGCCCCCGGATGACCCGGAACTAGACGCGTGGCCGCTTCCTGGATTAATAAGGCCGTGGATACTAGAACCAGTCGGATGAGACAAATTGAATCCCAATTCATTTGCTTCAATTGCTCCACCATCATCAACTGTAATATTTTCTGCCAAAACCGTGAGCTTCGTACCGCGAAAAATACCGCCACCTTCGACAACCAGCGTTCTTACTTTAAACGTTATTCCTGGATGCAGGATCGCTGAGGTAACGCCTTTAACAAGGCCTTTATCCTCGACGCGTACAAAATCAAAATCAAAATTACTTTTTGTTTCATTGAATGTTCGACCCCCATGATTCATCCAAAGTGATCCTCCGCTATGAAGAGTCATGTTCTGGATGTGTCCAACAACACCTGATATATATATGGTAACTCCGTGTACCACAGTATAAGGAGCAAGACCCAAGAAACCACCAGAGTATATGTGAACACTAAATGGCAGGTCAATAAAAGATCTGTGTAGATCCATAACTTGATTCAGAGAGATGTGAACGAAGCCTGTGCGGTCACCAATCATGTATCGGAAAAACAAAGATGCATTTCGTCCTACACGATCGGACAAGACAGCTAAGTGAGCCCCGCCATAAATCTGAAGTTCTTCAAAGTGAAAGTCAAGGCCTGTATTAGCAAAACGATGTCCACTCGACTGCGGTAAAATCCAAGCTCGCCCACCATCTCGTGATAAGTTTGTGTAGTTTCCAATAGCGGAAACGAGTGGCTTTTGCCCGCCGTTGCTGATGAGTAATGTTCGGTGAGAATGGAGCATGTGATAAAGGAAAATGGTTCCTGGACCACCTGCTTCCGCTTTACATAAAGTTTCCTTTCCAAATTTACATCCCAATGCTGCTCCCCCTCGTGCCTCATAAACAAAATATGTCGATGTTTTGTTTATTTGAAAATAAACTGCAACTCGCCCTCCTGCACCACCTCCACCGGGATAAGAGGCGGAAGTAGAACCTGCCCCACCATTTGCAGATATTCTCCCATAACCACGGATCTCCCTGCAATACATCCAAATACTACCACCGCTACCACCTCCGCTTCCGAGATTTTGGCCGTCTTCACCACTGGCTGATACTCGTCCATCTACATCTATGGTACCAGTGACGTTTATCCAGAGATTTCCTCCCCCATTTCCACCTCTATTATTGTGTTGCCCTTTTCCTCCCGCGCTACCAAACATATCCGGTTCGTACAGATCATCATAAGCAAATCCCGTCACTTCAGCTCCGCCAGCAATATTACCACGTCCACCACTTCCACCGTGACCAGCACCAGAACCTCCATATGAATTGTCGAAACCATGCCCAGGATTGATAGGTCCATGCAAACCAACTCCCTGATAACCATGGGAACTGTTGTAGCCAAGTGCATCAGCAATCAGCCCTCCTCCATCATCAATGGTAATGTTTTCTGTCTGA
The DNA here is from genome assembly GCA_027575285.2 of Zoanthus pulchellus. Lineage (NCBI taxonomy): Eukaryota > Metazoa > Cnidaria > Anthozoa > Zoantharia > Zoanthidae > Zoanthus > Zoanthus pulchellus. Next base: position 4,802 of record JAOBRB020189930.1, read on the forward strand.
AAAGTTATACGCGACCCTCGAATCAATCCACCCCCTTCAATATACACTGCTCGCGTGTGAAACGTTATCCCTGGATCGCTGACAGGTGAAGTGACACACTGAATCACTCCTTGGTCTCGCACACGCACAGTATCAAATCTATAACCGTGTTTGTTCATTTGGTACGAACGTCCACCGTGATTTAGCCATAACTGGCCGCCGTGATGAATAGTGATATTTTCAACATATGCCAACACACCACGAAGAATGATTTCAACACCGTGAATTTCTGTGTATGGCGCCAGTCCAAGATGACCCCCACTGTAAACCTGGGAACTAAAAGGTAAATCAATTTCGGGTCGGAACAAATCTAAGACTTGTCTTCGTCCAATATGAACCATCCCAGACCTATCACCAATCATGTGTTTGAAGAAAAAGGACACGTTCAAACTATTATTGGCTTCTGTTGGCCAAAAAGCAAGATTTGCTCCACCATAAACTTGCAATTCTTCAAAATGAAATTTGTGTCTACCATCAGCCAGATTATGAATACCTGATTCCGGCATTATCCACGCTTTGCCACCTTCTTTAATTAGATTACTGTAATCAATGTGTTTGTTTAGCGGTTTTCCCCCATCGTTATCTACAAGCAGCGTACGGTGAGTATGGATCAAATGAAAAAGAAATACAGTACCAGGTCCTCCTGTTTCGGCCCGGCCTGAGGCTTTACCTCCATGAGCGATATATCTGTTAATTTAAAAGGGATTTCGTTTCAATATATAAAAATGTTACATTTAGCAACTAGCAAAGCAAAACATGTAATAAATTATTCTTTATCGTTTTTGGCTTAAGATATAATCAGCATAAAATACCGAAAAATAGACAAAACGATTACGAGTGACACACAAAATAGTTCGAACCTAAAATAAGAGAAGGTGTGGTTTTGCTTGAAGTACACAGCTATCCTTCCTCCTGAGCCTCCCCCACCGCTCGGAATGGAGGGCGGAGAGGATCCACCATTAGCAGTGATCTTTCCGTATCCCTTGATGATATCACAATAAATCCATACACTACCACCACTTCCCCCTCCACCCTGGGGCTGAGCGTCCCCGCCATCGACGGACAATATTCCATCTATCTCAAGTAGAAAGGAGACGTTCATAAACAGTCGACCTCCACCTGAGCCTGGAATTAGTAAAGAACAGTTAAAAGGTTAGCTTTTGATGAACTAAGTCAGCACCAAACAAGAATAACAAAGTTCATCAATAAGGACGTTAAGTAAATACAGTAGCTGCAGATTGGAATGCTGGACGAACATAGGTGGCGCAGTTGGTAAGATCTAAGTAAATGAGTCTGCTCGGAGCTAACCTGCGATAGATTAAAGTCCCGTCCAGGGGGAGTGAAAGACTCTCATCCGCTTAACACTACAGAAACCGGAGATAAGCGCAGGCTTCAATGGCCACTATAGCCACTTTACGTTATAATTTCATATAAGTGCTCAGCTCGACGCATTCCAATATTCCAATATGAATATAAGAATTAATAACAGATTAAATTTTAGACTATCAAAAACTATTTGCGTTGGTTTGTTATTTTTATTTGTTTTTGCATTGTGTACTATCTCAGTACTAATATAATAAAAAAAATTACTTCATGGTTGGTTCACTTGTACGTTATTTATTCACTCATTGTGAAGATTCGCTACAACACGTGAATAAATATCGTACGCGTTCACCAACCATGAAGTAGTAAACTCTATATAACACCTTCGACATAAGGATATAAGAAAAGGTTGTGATGATATGTCGATAAAGGGCATTCTTTATGTCGATGTTCATACGTTGTTATGACGTTATGTCATTATGTTGTTATGTTGCTTATGTCGATATGTCGCTAGTGTGAAAAGGTTTGCGGTTTGGTTTAGTTTTTAAATTTTTTTTTCTTTTTAAAATATGCATTTACATTGTATACAGGCAGAACATGGAGTGAATGCGGGAAGCATAATATGTTAATTGTATGCAATGTTTTATTATTATTCCTTTTATTATACTTTCTTAAAGTTAAAAAGATGTTTTAATGTTTTGATCACGTAATCTTTTAATTCAAACAAAAAAGAATACTTTTCGCCGATCGTCTTTATCGGCTGTCATAATATCATCAGACGAAATCAATGTCTCTAACGAAACAAATCCTGTTCGTACTTGTTGTTATAAAGCAAAAAATTTGCGGAACTTTTATTTTAATTGTTTTTCCTATTTCTATAACATAAACCGACCATATAAATGTGAAAGAGAAAAGATCAAATTTGTCTGGCCTTAATATGCCTGGTTGTGTTATCAAAAAAGTTTACTTTTCTTAAAATTTCAATGTCATCGTTATTCGTAAAAACATGTAATATAGAAGAAAGGCAAGAAAGCCCTTGACACAGGGAAATAATCTTGGCAAATTATAAATCATAAAAAAAGTATTGAGAACAAATTAAAAATGAATATATAGCCACATGCGCGAACTCAATGCTATTTTCTAATCTATTTTGAAAATATGCATGTATTTGGTAAAATGAAAAGTACTTTGTAAGTGTCACAAAGTGTTAGTTATGAAAAAATTAGGATTTGAATTTGTCAAACCTAGGATAAGTTAACGGAATTTTCAGAAACCCTGCATGGTTGACTTTCTCCATAACCAATTAAAAGAAAATTATGGTCCATAACTCCAAAAGAACAAAAAATAACAAAATGAAACTTTTTGAGAAGTTTCATATATTTTGTAGTAGTTAAATGTGATATATCATATAATTGTCACAAAACTATGTCTTATATGGTGTAAAGATATCTGCTTTGAAATGAAAAGGCAAATATCTTTAACAGTCTAACATATACGATCGAAATTCTGGATTCATGACAAACGATTCTTGTTTACGTCTGCCATTTAAAAATTTTCTTCTTATTAAGAAGCGCGCTCTCCCGGTCTTCCTTGCATAACTCGTTGCACAAGAGTCAAAGTTCGCGTTTCAACGCCCATGCTTTTAGCGCCCTGGTCGCAGTTTGTAATACCAACCCAGTTTGTAATACCTGTCACAATTTGTTATAGTAGCACTCGCAATTTGTAATACCTGTTGCAATTTGTAAAAGTGGTTGTCGCAATTTGTAATAGGTTACCCATCGCAACTTGTACTAGCACCTTGTCTCAATTTTTAACAAAGTGAGCTGTCACAACTGGTAATAGCTCATTGTCAAAATTTGTAAAAATCTTTTTCAAAACATTTTTCGGCGTGTTCACAGCGTTTCAGATACATTTCGGAAGATATATGACCGACTTCTTTGAAGTAAAAGGTATGCATACTTTTAGCATGTTGACGTCATGCATAGATTATGACACTAAGGAAAAATATTCAGTGTTTTGCTTTGTTTTTCGTTTTTATCGGAAGGTTTGAAAAGTTCGATTACTTCATTACATGATTTAAGTCAAACGTGTGCGAGCTCGTTATTTTCTAAGGTTTTTAATTTTGCGTATTTTGTGATTATGTGGAAGGCTACAAGCTTTTTTGTAAGAACAACTTTATAAAAACAAGGCTCAAATTGACCAAAAATTAAGTAAGAGCAATTTAAGAACAATTGTGAATAGTAAAATTAAAACTATGTTGGAAAAAGTGTTTTTTACATACAAATATTATTTTCAAACAATTACTTTTACTAAACAATCAGTTATATACATAGTTATATCATATATTTTATTTTTATCACATTTTTTCAGGACATAACTTTTTCTTAGTCAAAGGTGATGGCAAGCGGTCATGGCTGTTGAAGCTCTTATGTGATCATACTAAAGGATGAAAAAAGATAGTATAAACATTTTAAAACATGAAAATGATCTTAAATCTCAGATCGGCAATCTTCACTATGAACTGAAGCAGCTACAATAAAAAATGTAGGGCGAACCATGACAATGATGGTCTGAGGAAGAGCGGAGATTTCATCCAAAAAATACATTGCAATATGGATAAAAGAAAATTCACGTTAGGTTTTTTCATAGAACTAAAAAAAAGTATTTGATACAGTTTAAATTTTGTTTATCTAATTGCAAACAAACTGTGTGAATTTACAACATGTGGTGTACCTGAGGTAACCGTTGTCCTGGGATCAGCCCTTTCCCTAATATATATTTATGATATCCGAAATTGCAGAAATGTTTTTTCATTCCACCTATTTGCTGATGACACAAGCATTCTCTGTAAGCATGCACCAAAATCTACAACCACTGCAAGATACAGTCATTTTCAAACTTATATAACTATGCGACTGGCTGCCATCTAACAAACTTCCGTAAACGTAAAAACAATCTGATTATGTCATATTCCGACCCAGACAAAAACCTTTACCTTTCACTCCTGTTATTATATTACCTGATGATCTCAACATATTCACCAAAGTCGAACAAAACAATTTTTTAAAACAATTAGGCATTTTTATGGCTCTTCTTGGAAGCACCATACGAATTATATTTCACAGAAAGTTAGCTGATCTGTAGGGATAATAGCCAAACTGCATCGTTACAACGGATCACCCTTAAATCAGTGTTTTTATTCCGAAGTCATAAAAACAGAAAATAAAGCGTCTTTTGTCTCTGTTGGTTCATAATTTTGAAATGGCCTTCCAGTATCTCTAAGACCCAAACAAGTATTACTTTAATATTTAAAGTCCATGAAATTCTTGAATATATAAAGCAATTTCGCGATCATGAAGACTGCAAATCTTCATTCTAAAAACTTTGAAAAAATTGTTAATTCGTAAGTACGTTTACTCCAACTAATAATGAAAAATGTTTTTATTCAAACTGTGTGAAAATGCTTTCACGTTTATACAATGATCGCATGAAATACAAAATAATAGATTTTCTATACTGCGTGACATAGATTTATTGTTATCGTTTAGAAAAGACTGAGTAACTTAACGTATGTAAATATAAGTTGTGTTTTATATGATGACTACCTCTCGAAACCGCTGACTTCCTGAAGTCTCACTGTTTCATATATTCTCTTAAGCCCGGTTTCCATTTAAGCAATAGAAAACGTTTTCCGTGTTTGCATAGCCTGATATATACACGACTTCGTCTCGGGTTTGCATAACTATCGAGAATTCTCCAAAACCCTCGAGTCTCTTCGATCTCATCAGTCTCGCCCATCGCATGAAATAGTGCACAAAAGAGCGATGTGATTCATGGAATGCACACAATCACATCGATTTCCTGCATAGAACAGTGCATAAAACCGCGATCGCAATTGGCCCAATCGTTTCGGTCTTTTTCAGTCGCAAACGAAATGTTTTCATATAATCTATTGGATCGCGAGAGCACTATTTCATGCCATCGGCGAGACTGAGGAGACCAGACTTTAGCTGACTACACTGTACAACTCTTCAAATTAAAAATTCAATGTTCGGTTCCAGTTGGACAAGTTGAAGTTGGTGTTCAGTTGTCACTTCAAAGTTTGAGTAAAGCTGCTTTTGTCTGTTAATATTTGATGAAAAAATATAAAAACTTTTATTTGATCTTGATTTAATCTTTGACTAAGCCTTGAACGCTGTAAACTATTTATAGTCCATTCGGAATCCAAATCATACAAATTTTTTTGGTGACTGTCAACAGTTACTTTTATGACAATGACAATGACAATGAATTTTTAGTACCCTAATTTTTAAAGTATTTACAAAACTTTTAGAAATAAACGTCCTTTAGGTACAGTCTGACTATAATAACTAAAATGCTAAACAAGACAATCAGACAAGATTTAAAATATTTACATGTAGTCATTGAAGAAGATATTTTTTATACTAATGATAAATAGACAACACTAATATCAAGTACAGTAATATAGTATGGAGTATAAGTATCTAAAAATAAAAATAATAAGTAAAAAAAAAGTGACCATCATATATGAAATTATTGATTATCGTATGGTATGTTTTTGTAGTTATCTATAACTGAATTTTTCATTAACTTTTTAAAATGTGATATGCAGCAGGCTTTTTTTATATCTTGATCAACTGCATTCCAAGCTTTAGCTCCAGCAAATCTTATATTAGATTTACCATAATTAGTTCAAGCAATTAGCAGACATAGAGAAGATTTTGAAGCAAATCTGGTGCTGTAGTTATGCCTTTCACTGGCTAAGACATAATTACTAAAGCATTGGGGTAAGAGATTTTTATGGTAGCTATACATGAAGATGGTGTTGTGGTAGTAAACAAGTTCTTGTAGTTTGATAATTTCAAGATTGATGAAAAGCTGGTTGCATGGTGTGATCTCTATATTCTGAGAATGTTATCGTAGTTTTAGCCATACTCAAGCCAGTTTGCAAAAAAATCATTAAAAGTATTTGCAATTTGTAAACTATCATTAGCTTCAAAATTGTCTTTTATAATCTTAGGTGGCAATCCACTGGCCATGGGCTTAAGACTTATTATTTGTTTTACTCCTTTCCAAATATTTTTGCTATTAGTCTTATTTGAGTTGAAATATTTGTTTGTCTGTTTTACTGATTCGTATGAGGTGATTCAGTTTATTTCTGTACAATTTAAACTTATCATGATAATAGAGTGATCTTGTTTTGAGGTATTTCTTGTACAGGCTATTCTTAATACCTTGTTTGACTCAAGGTTTAGCAAAGAATTTGGTTTCCCTGTTACTGAGTACTTTAAGGGGTATATTTTTATCTACTACATTAGATACTGTAGCATGAAAAGCATCGAAAAGGACAGTGACATTATTCGTTGCAGGGAGTACACATTCCCAATTAATGGAATTGACTTCACTTAAAAGATTTTCTTCACTATAGTGTGAATAGTCTCTCTTAAGGAATTTTGAGTTCTTAGGTAAGGTGCTAAATTTATTTATAATTATAAAATTCGGTAGATGGTCAGTTAAATCATAGGTAATGTTTCCACTACTCGTATGATGTGATGTTGAGTTAAAGAACATATTATCAATGAGAGTGGCTGTGTGATATGTGATACGAGTAGGTTCCAATATGTGCGGGGTAAAGAAGTATGAAAGAAGACTATCTAAGAATTCGTCAGTAACTGAGTGGGAGTCAGAATTTAAAAGATTAATATTGAAATCACCCATTATAACACAATATTTCATTGTTAATTTTTTCTAAGCATAAATTTAGTGCACTACAGAATTCTTCATTGCTACTGGGATGTCTATAAATTACACCACAAATGAGGTTATGATGGATTTCACTCTGAATTTCAACCCAGAGGGACTCATAACAAGTAGTTGCTTCAAACATATCATGTCTGACAACAAAGCACAATTGATCTGAGATATGGAAACCGGTATTTAGCAAGGCTAGGCTAGCCTGATGAACAAATTTATAACCTGGTTTATCATTATTTTATTATATCCACACCCACTGGATATGAGCAATTGCGCGCTCTGATTGGTTCCTCTACTACTAGGCTAACAGCTCATATCCCGTGTGTAGAGAAAGTCAAAATGGCGGAGCGTTTCGCCCAACCAACTGAGGACGAAATAAAATCCTTAATTGAAAATAGAACCCCAAAGAATACAAAAAAGCAACGAAGTTTGGGATGAAAGTA
>JAOBRB020190040.1:0-12380 GCA_027575285.2 Zoanthus pulchellus
TTCCCGATGTTGCATGGTTAGTTCTTTACACAGCCGATAGCAATAGTGTGAGATACCACAGGTATCCCACACAAAAATTGTAACGGTCACACTTTTGAAAATGTATTTTGAGTAGCATACGAAACGTTAAACTATTAAGCTTAAATTGTATGTTTTGAAAATGGTCATCAGTATATCACCGCTGTTTGTGTGTTATTTTTAGTTTTTAACAAGCGATCGTGTTTGATTGGTCTCATTAAGGTATATTTTTACTTTTAAATATAACATAATGAACAATCGCCGCATTTATACTATAGACACTATTTTTAACTTTGCTAAGAAGCAAATACACGAACGAGATGTTCGGTGCATTATGATATATACAAGCTATGCAAAACGAGCATTTTCTTAAAGAGACTGGTGACTAACTTTCACGAAATTGAGGTCGGTCACCCATTGCTATGCGGCCATTTTGTTCTATCAGCCTAAACTAAGGCTCTTATTGTATAGTTCTCACAAGGCTAAGTGGTGAAAATAGAGTGAATGTAAGTTTGACCAACCTCGATTTCGTGCAAACTCGTTACCAATCTCTTAAAGAAATCTTTTGTTTTTTATATAGCGTGTATTGCTCGACAAGCAGCTTCCAATTCGAAACATAGTGCAATCCTCGGATGTCACTAGCAACGAACATGCGATACGTACGATCAGCGGTTCGAGTCCATACTGTATCGAGTGTCATAAGGAATTCGGTGCACACGATACGCACGATCAGCGGTTCGACATCATACTATATTCAGTTTCACTAGCAATTTGGTGCACACGATACATGTGATCAGCGGTTCAAATACAAATACATCAATGAAAGCTAAAAATAGAACAATATTGTCACTATAATAAAATAGAGTACTCACAGCAATCACCGTTTTCTATTAGAAATAGCTAGTCTAACTGATTTGTTTTTCAATTGTTTACTTGGTACTATACAAGTTGCAGCATCGATTATCTCTCCTTGTGCCTTTCACGTAAATTTTTTGTATCTTACAATCTCTTCCTTGCCTCTGCGTGCAAGGAAGCTGAGAGCGGGCAAAGAAATACGATATTTTTTTGTTAGATTATTAGTGCTTTTGTTTAGATTACAGAGGAGTAGCCCCCACTAAAAAAAATCCTAGCAAAGGCCATGCTCTTAATTCCTGTCATTTAAAAAATAAAACATTTTTGGGAGAATTCGAGAGCTGATCAGTGAAGCACTCGACTGCGTCTCGTGCTTCACTGATCTGCTCGAGAATTCCCCAAACGAGTACCGAGGTTTTCATAGCGCTATGGAGGCACAGAAAAAATGTTTTATTTCTTTTATAAAATATTTATTTCATTTTCAGGACTCTGAGAAAGAGAATTACAACCGCATTTTTATTTGTGTTTATTTCACGATCATTTTACAAAATCTCCTTACGAGGACTAGCTAACATGTCATTTCTATACTTTCATTGGCCTATGAAAACACACCTCTCGGCCAATAGAAACCACTGTATTATCTTAAATAGTTTATAATTGCTAATAATGCTTGATAAAGGACAGAAAATGTTGACACTCTCCATCATTCCAGAAACAAAGTTAACATCATTAATCATACTTTATCTTCCGACGACCTTAGAGACCGAAATTTTTCACTAAATGTGAATCATCCTGATTATAGTTGTCAACTTCCGCACACATAATTCTGCTTTTCTGCTAATCTTTTTCAGAATTTTTTGAAGAAATTTCATGAACATGTTCTAGACCAACTGATTCTTTCCTTATTTCCGTGATTTAATCTCTTCTTAAGAAACTGCACTAAACAAACACTAATAAACTGTAATCAAGAAACGGCAGTTGTTCAAAACCAATACAAATTGTTTTCCAGTTAGAACAAATTAATGTAGAAACTCACCTCGTTAAATTCAACTTATCCGTAATAAAAAAAAGTTTTTTGGAAATGAATTTGCGTAACATTGAAGTCTTGTATTTATTTTTACGATCTTTTGAAAAAGATTAGAAATGTTTCAATTTCAAACCAATAGAGAAAGAGTAACTTGCAAATATTACTGATGAGCTACAACAAATTTTTTTTTCATTGGCTTTTTGGTTTTAACGCAGCTTACTTTAATATTAAAACAGTAATCTATATGGACCTCTAAAAAAATAAAACTTGGGGATGTACTGATAACACTTATGACAGAACTCGTACAAAAAGCGCGAACAGGCATGAACCAATTGCAGCAAAAAGATAAAACTTGTCATAAACCAACAAGGCAAAACATAATTTGAGCATTAATTGTTCCAAAAAAGAACTGATTTTCGGCAAAAATTTTCTTTCCGCTAACGGCAGGTGCTGAATTTCGAATGATGCACCCAACTGAAGAAGTAATTAGAACTGTCTTTATATTTACATACCAATTGTACACTTAATTTACGGATAACAAATAAGACTCCTACATTTAAAATAGAGTCCAACTGCTTGACACGCCCAAGAAAGTCTATAAAGAAAATAAGCAAGATCAAACTGATACAGAGCCAATGAGCTTCGCTGGTACTTTGGTGTTGTGAATCATTGTTTTTCGAAAGAAACTAATCATTTATAAAGTTGTTTTTTGGTAAGAGAAAGCACGGCAATGAATCGATAGACAAGATATACTGTGAATTGACTCGCTCCAAAACAACTTAAGGGAAACTTTACGTTCAGTTTAGAAGCAGGCAAGGAAAAGAAACTCGCTATGATCAAATCATTTCTGTTGTGCTGCATTTTAATTGGTGAGTAAAAACTGAAATGTTTTTTAATAGTTTTGTTTTTCATCCGTATAAGTTATGTTCCACGTTCGCGTGACCTGAATAAATGACAATTCAAGACTTGTGTAACTTGAAAACAATTCGACTGTTTCGATTAGTTTCTTAGTAGTATGCTATGCATCAATAAGTCGTCATAACGAGCCTATATGAGCATAGTCTTTAAACGAAATCAATTTTTTTGTAATGTTTATAAGTACTAAAGTAATTCGCAGAAACGCTAACTATTATATCTATTTCTTCATCGCAAGTGAAAACTAGCAAAACCTTTTGGGAAACAACATATCTGCGAGTAAGTCTTCTCAATTGGGCTGTTGTGTAGGTCGTTAAAAACATCTCTTTTCTTTCTTCTTTCCACTTACCCTTGTTTATGTCCAATGTCAGTCTCTGTTCCCGATGACGATTCGGCAATCCTGCCCTCTTCAGATCTGAAGAGGGCAGGATTGCCGAAACATCATCGGGAACAGAGACTGACATTAGACTAAAAACAAGGGTAAGTGGAAAGAAGAAAGAAAAGAGACATATCTGCAAGAGGACGAACAATGAAAATAAATTCAATATCCGCAAAACTTAAGTCAAGAGGTTGAAATATGAATATGATCTCTTTATCAGAGCAATTGAAAATGACTGTAAAAATGCAAACACAGCTCAGTTTGAACACAAAGATAGCGAGAAACTTGTGTAAACATTCAGAGTCTCATACATGTATGTTTTTTTATAAAAAAACACTAATACTTTAATCTTTATATAAGAAACTAGGGTCTGAAATACCAAAAATTGAGAAAGGCATTTCTTTAATTTCCTAATTTATTCTTCAGTACATCTATAAAGCGCTTATGCGAAAAAGAAGCTAAGATGAGAATGGAAGTTTGTTATTGAGTTAGTCTGTTTCTCGGATGACTGAAGTGTTCAAGAAATTAGGAATTAAGTTTAAACCCTTAAGAAACTTTCAGGGTTAAATGGGGTAAACTTTAATTAAGAAACTTTGAGAATCAAGTGAAAAAGAAATTTCTTTAAAAAAATACCTGTAATTTAAAAGGCATTTTCTTAAAATAGGTTGTACTTAGTAGAGAGTAAATGAAATATTCTTTCAGGAGCGTTAAGATTTCATGATAACTTGGTCATTAAAAACTAACAAATGTGTTGATGAGAAAAAACATTAAAATAACGACACATTTGGAGCACTGACGAGGTGCTATAAAAAATCTCTTATTTGAAGTCATCGCCACAAACTACGCATTTCATTATTAATTTAGTTCATTCAATTAACTTTTAGTTATCACTATAAAAGTGTAAACGGAGAAACTCTCCCGAAGCACACGGGCACTCCAAAGTGTTTTTACAAGGAACTTATATATCCGTAATCCAAAACCTTTGAATTTGACTTGTTTTGATGAAAATGAATTTGTAGTAAAAGTAATTCGAGGTGCTATCTATATATGTCAAGATCGGTGTTTTGTATTGTCGTTTTTATTGTTGTTCTAAGACAGAAAGGCCCAGTGAGATTGAACTAGCTAGTCAACGCATGGCAAAAACCTTAAATGTTGCTCGTGGACCTACATATTTTTAGAAAATCTCCTTCATATGAAAACACCGCGCGTTCCATAATGTATACAGTTTTTGATTCATTTTAATATTTTAGCTGATAAAGGAGGGTTTATATCAGTAAATTAAGTTATCTGATGAATATATAGATATATCTAGTATTCTAGACAAGTTGAATGCTGCTCAACTGATAACAAAACTGTTTTTGTTCTTCAGCAGGACAACTATAAATTGAGTGCAATTCTATAATTGGTTTCGACTCAATTAAATCCTGGTTTGAATAATCAATGTCATTTTTTTGTTCTTAGTGATGGTAGGAGAGTGATCTCGAACACTTCATGAAAAATACAATTTAAAATGTACATTAACTCTTTTTAATATATTGTCCGTAGTAATGTTAATGATTTGCTGTCATGGACTCTATTTTAACTATGTTAGAAATATTGAAAAATGGCCGCAGATAAAAATAAACTTTTTCGATAATAAAGTCATATTCACAAGTCGAAAACATTTATCTTTATCTGTCATTTTTCAATATTTCTACCAAGCTTTTATTATGTATATATATATAAACCAAAACAAAATTAATATTTAACCGCATAAAAAATGTACAAATGAACGAACAGAATTTAATATGTTAGGCATTATAGCTTTAAACAGAATTAATCAAACTCAAACAGGAAATTGCATACATAGTTTATGTCCTATAAAGCATTGATAAGATGTAAATGAATATATCTAAACACACAAAAAAACAAAAAAATATCAATGATAGGCGTTCTCTTACCGACATTCATGAAAAAACATTTCGCGTGAAAACACTTATTTTAAAAGATATATAAATTCGAAAGAGATCTTTTTAAATTTTAAGAACATTTCTATAACAGAAAACAGTACCACGAATGTATAAAGTTAAAATCTTGAACAATTTATGACTTTTTAAGTCCGAATATATTGATGTCAAATTTCGTACAAACATATTCTTATTTCAGAAAAGAAAATAAATTTCAAACAAAAATAGAATGCTTTATTATAAGATTTATATAATAACCCAAGATATTCACAGATTTTGATTGGTTGTTGCCTATGATCTATTATATTAGAGGACAGATGCACGATTACGTCATTATTCTCGATTAAGTTTTGACAGTGGCGTGATTTCCTTAGCCAATCACAATTCGTTGCTGCACCCAGGAACCAATCAGTTTGCTCCATTTTGTAAAGATAACCCATCACTGCCCTCCTTTGTATCTACTTTCGAAATATAAACGCTTTTATTAATTTTTGTTTCTCGGCTATCGCCTCGTGTGCCACTTTTTTGTTCTTACCACATTTTGACGTCATCTGTGATCTATTACTGAACAGACGCACGGAAACATGAAATCTATTTGTTAAATAGAATTCAAATGATTGAAAAATGGTAACTTTTTTTCTAAAAAACAAAAGGCACTAAAATAAAACGCAAATAGCGGTGAAAAATTAACTAAAAAAAATTTGGAATTATCTTTTATTTGACATGTTGCATGCTTCTACATACATCGTCATTATCATAATTTGTGACGGTCAATAGAACAATAGCACTAACTTATCAACTTAGTAGTGTAAAAAAATCGGCAAAAAGGTGACCGTAAGATAAAAAAAACAAAATCAATTAATTATTAAAGATTGGAAATAGAATCAATGTTTTAAAAAACAAGTACAAATATTATACTAATATTCTAATTTGCTCCCAGCTCAACCAAATATTTAACACAATGTTTGAAGTCAACAGTGGCACATCTGCCTGGCTAGCGCAAAAGACGCGAGAAATTTTAAAAACTATTCCCTAAAGTGCCTATAAAGTAAAAAATATATGTTTTTACATTTATATAGAAACTAATTTAAAATTATTAATTACTGAAGTTTCAAAGACCTTGGATAAAAAGCCTTTGAGATATAGTTGTCTAAATTTGCAGTTTTTGAGCTGACGAATGGTTAGCTCATTATGCATTCATGGTATTCATGGTATCAAGTTCAAAAGCGACATGAGAGAAAAAAGCAAGTTTTGCTCAAATCCCAACTCTATTTAACAGAACGGATTTCAAACTCAAGCTGTTGCAAGAGAATGGCTTTACCTCTACTTAGAAACCATATTATCAGGTTTAAACTATTTTTATTTGAAAACGTATGTTTTTGATTACTTTCTCAGAGGCCTCAGACAATCGCTGTACTGAAGCAAACAAAATGACACGTGATATTTGCTAATTAGCATCTTAATGACTAGCCACAGAACTCGATTCTTCCCAGATGCGTAGCTTTGCTGCAGTTTAACTTAGCTCTCTGAAATTTTGCCGGTTTCTCTTTCTTATCATGATCTTTTCAGACAATTAAAAACAATTTTCACTTCATAGCCCCGCCGGTTTAAACGGATCAAACATGTTTGTCAACCATCATCATACACTGCTGGACCCAATATGTTTGACCCGTTTGAACATCACAATCAAACATGTTGGATAGTGCTGGACGGTGTTAAACGATATTGGATGAAGTTTGACTTTGTTCAAAACTTTTATCAAACATCGTCCAACATTTACGCTCGCGTAACAAAAAATACTCAATCTTCTTAAAAAAATTCATGAACCTGGGACCGAGATCCAACATTGTTCAGTGGATAGTGTTGGATTCGTTTAAACACTCGAGCATCCAACACTGTGATAAAACATCGTCTAACGCCACCCAACAATGTTAGACTATTTTTGACCAACATGTTTGATCCGTTGAAACGGGTCTTTAAAGGTGAGGTGCATAGTGGATATATATGTGCCGCGCCGAGAAGCGTCGAGGTATATATCTAGTGCTTGAGTCACCGAACCTGAAGGGACTAGTTGTTTTAGTATTTACCGAAAGAAAAAACATAATAAGAATGCACTTTATTTTCAAAATCCATAGAAGTCATAGAAAGAAATACAATGTAAATATTTTAGCACGCGCCCATTTCTGTCATTTTGATTTCCGCTTCAAAAACTTGCTCGCCTTGAAAATCGCGAGTCATAAGAACCAATCATTGTGCGTGCAACTGGATATTGGTTGCTTAGATTGGTAAATACTAAATAGTATAATACCCACTGTACACGGAAGAAGAAATGCTTCAGTATATACTAGCTAAGCAAATGATCTATTGAAATGTACATTTAAAACAAAAGAAAGAAAATACTTTAAAAAAAATTGAACCACAGAGAATGGAACCCATGGGCTTCTCAGTCGTTAAAGAAAGAAAGAGACTTGACAGACGATCTCAAAACCTGTAACGATTTATGAAACACATTTATCTCAACTAATAACATTAGTTGATATGATATCATTTTCTTGTATTTCAAAACAGGTTGTCAAGGAAAAAAGAATTACACAAACGTGGAAAGCGTTTTGCTGAAATACTTGATGACAAATTATGACGCTAATGCTCGTCCTGTGCTGAACCATTCAGAACCGGTCCCATTGTCCTTTGGAATAGGATATAGAGAGCTTGTCGAAATGGTAATGTGACTCAACGACAGACAAACCTTTCTATGACATTGCGTAATAACACATTTCTATTATAAAGTTAGCGAGTGAAGAAAAAGGAAGTGATTTGAGTCTAAAACTCTTGAGAGTTTATAAACACACCTAAAATGTAACTCAACTATAGAAAGCACAAATGTGCGAGTATCTACCTGTAGCCAGCGTGGCGCAGTGGTCAGAGTTGGGGATTTGAATGCGGACAACCCGGGTTTGATTCCCCAACTCAGACCACTGAATGAATTTGTCCACGGTGATTCCAGGGACAAACTTACCACGATTTGTAAATAACCAATTGGTTTGCCTCCAACCAGTTGGGATTCTTAACTGGTAAAGAGGGAGATTTTAACATGAAACTGAAATACCCCTTCAGGGGAGTTGTCATTAAGTGTGAATTTTTTTATCTAACATGAAGTCACTTCATTAGGCACAATAGCTATTAAGATGAACTAAAGTATAGACAACACAAACTTGCTAGTATCGACACTGAAGCCACTATATTGGGTACTATGACAATAAACATGAACTCAAGTATAGATAGTATAAATGCGCTAGTATCTAACCTGAAGCCACTATATATAATGGGTACTGTGCCACTATATTGGGTACTATGGCTATAAAGATGAACTCAAGTGTAGATAGCACAAACGAGCTAGTAACTAACTTGAAGCCACTATATTGGGTACTATGGCTATAAAGATGAACTCAAGTGTAGATAGTACAAACGGGCAAGTATCTAACTTGAAGCCACTATATATAATGGGAACTATGGCCGCGTTAGTAGTGGGATTGACCTTTAACACAAGTAACAGTGAGCCTGAATGCTAGCTAGTAATCATCAACTGCTGTTTTATGTAGTAGAACGCCAGGATTCACCCCTGAACGGGATCGCTGCCTTTGATAGATCTTGTTCGTAGCGTCTGATTTGAGATTTCTAAGCCTCATCTGCATGGTATAGCTAGCAAACATAAAAAGAAAACAAGATAAATCCAATCCATAGATGTTCGAAAATTAATGTATCTTTTAGTCAGACCTCCATTTGGGTATGCCACGCAGATCTGGGCCCCGCGATCCGTAGAACTTATCTGCGGAATAGAAAAACACAAAGACGTGCAACCAAGTATATCTTAAAGTTGCCATTCTGTTCTTCAGTTTCATATAGTGACAGACTTATAGCGATACACATACTCCCTGTGTTGTATTGGCACAAATACCTCAACATGACTTTCTTTTTCAAAATTACTCAGGGTTTAGTTATGATATCTAGCTTAATCCAACCTGTTCCTCGCCGCTCAAGACCTACCAGATATTCAAACAGGAACGTCATCAAATACAATGTCCCTGAATACAAAACTGTTACTTACCAGAAACCTTTACCATTAGGAAGGTTAGAGTTTGGAACTCTCTCTAGGATGAACTGAACCTAACCATGGATAGCCTAAGCTCTTTTAAATCCACCATGTTGAATTACTACTTTTTTGCCTTAAGCAACTAAAATTGTAACAATCCTCGTACTTTTAAAACTATCTGTTTGAAATGTAACTCTGCCCGTAGTCTATGCAATCCCATCTCATGTTGCCAGTAGCCTATTGTTGTATTATCTAGCTTTTATGATAATTTGATAGCTATATTCCTTTTAAATTTTCTTAATAACTCCGGGTAATTGGCTGATGCGCTGTTGAATTGTGGTCACCCTGCCATTCGTTTTTTTTTGTTATGTTTGTATTTTTAGTGTTATTCACCTTATTATATTGTAATTATTGTATTCATGTATATGGCGAAGCAAATAAAATAGAATAAAAAAAAATTTAAAAAATGAACGAAGAGCAAGTATGAACTTAAGTTTAGATAGCACAAACATGATTGTAGCTAACTTGAAGCCTCTATATTGGGCATTATGGCTATAAAGATGAACTCAATTATAGACAACACAAACGTGCTAGTAGCTAACTTGAAGCCACTATATCTGGTACCATGGCAAAAAAGATGTCCTCAAGTAGAGATAGCACAAATCGATAGTACAAGCAACTACCGGTAACTTGAGGCCACTGTATTGGATACTACAGCCATGCTGTCAGTAAGTTTTACCCCTTCAGACTACCATAAAAACATTGAGTCTGATTTCTAGCAGTCATGGACAGCTGTTTTGGAATTTTTTAGGAGTCATCAGCACGGCATAGCTTTTAACTGACATTCTCAAGTTCCCCAAAACAACACAAGTAATACTAAAAGCTCGATACTTGTTGGGTGCGGCAATAACGATCAATGGATTCGAAATAGATTTATCACAAAGGTGCTAACAGCTAACCTGTAGCCCCAACATTGGGCCTTATTGCCACATTGGCAGTGATCTTTACCCCTTCACTTAAATTAACCATGAAGATTGCTAGCAGCCATGGGTGACCAGCTGTTTTGGTCTTTTTATGCCACATGAACATTGCATAGTTAGAAAACAGGCTCGAGTTCTCTAAAAGAACACAAATAATGGTAAAAAGGCCCCGATTCTTGAAGGTGGCTATACTGTAAAGATGAGTTCAAGTATCGATAACGCAAACGTGTTAGAATGTAGTAGTGAATCCATTATATTGTGCATAATGTCCATGCAGGGACTGGGACTTACTCCGTGCTAGCACAGCTGTTTTGGTATTTTTAGGCCTCGTTATCATTTTTTTTTTTTACTTTTATCAATGACGGTAACTTTTAAGGGGGCTATGTCACAACGAATATTTTGTTTTGGATCACTTTCACGACCCCAAATTTGTTACAGGTAGTTGTGCTTATGCACAAAACGTTTCCGACAAACTGTGAGGTGAGTATCTAATAAAACCCATGATACGATTTTTAGTATTAAATCTCGAGAATCGGTCGGCCCAACTTTTTCGCCCCCCGTAGCGACTTTAGTTTTCAATAAAAATAAAATCAGACCATTACTTTTTGAAATTCAGTTAAAATTAAGACATATATGGCATTTTGAAAAGATGCTAAAAAAGAGTGACACAACCCTTGTGAGGCCCATTTACTTTACAAACATTTGTGTTGGAAGAAGTCTTGACTTTGTTTCGTTCGTCTCTTCAAGTTAACCACAACAGCTTTTTTCGTCTATTAACAGGAAGAAAAAAAGCAGTTGTTGACAAGTAATGTGTGGGTTAGGCAAGTAAGTTTTAAATAATAATGAAGATTTTTTAATTTGTTTGTTGAGCAGATAAGAAAAATTTGAGATTCTGTAACAGAACTACAAGATTTGTTCGGCAGCTCAAAATATGCAGTCAGTGCATGGTTGTTCATCACGTAGGTTATGATACTAGAATGATTAAAAAAAGGAAAACGTGGTTACTGTGCGGCTTTTGGCTGCAATAAAAGATAAAATAGTCATTAACTAAATCCTTTTACGAGCCTAGTGGCCCATGGGGCCGGCGCTTATCTCCGGTTTCTGTAGTGTTAAGCGGATGAGAATATTTGACTCTCCCCGGATGGGACACTAATCCATCGCTGGTTAGCTCCCAGCAGACGCTGGTGCTCATTAACCTCCCCTGGGAGGATGGAAAGCCGATTTGGCTTAGGCGGAAAAGAAGGTCATACAAATATGCGAATCTCGGCAAACTGCCGGAATCGAACTGGGGACGCTGTGGTTGGAAAACTTACCAACTGCGATAAACACGTCCACCAACTGCGCCAACCACGTCCACCCAAAAAAGACACCGATCACTTAACAAATGTTAAGATTTCGAACCACACTGCCTTATTTTCAAAGCTCCAAATTTGGTAACGTACGTCATGTCACATAACCAACATTGAGTTAGCACTTGTTCACATGCCTTAAAAGAGCCTAATTAACATTCAAATCACTTGATCATTCAGATAACCATTTTATGGAACCGGAGAAGTTCAGATTTATGGCAAACAAACTCACAATTTAATGTATTCAAGATGCCCAATCCTGTTCTGAGACTGTCTTAGATATAAATCAGACGTGTAGTGGATTAATTTAATAATTGAAATTAAATTAAAATTATAGTAAATTATAATTTGATTTGATTCCTTGTGTAGTATTTTCACTTTTAATCTCTTGCCGTTCTGATTTACTGATTAAACATTTAATCCTGGGTTGGTGCTAATTGGCTTTTGAAAGACTGGGCCTTGAGCAGCATTAAAGATTGGGTTAGAGAACTAGTCCTTTATGAATAAAACACTTGTTTATTGTTTTGCGCCAGTGTAATTGAACCCTTTCAGTACTTGTAGTTATCAGCACCCAACTTCTCCTCTTGTAACTCATACAATTTAAAACAATTTGGTAATGAGATAATAAGGATTTAAAATTTAAAATTTTTTCAAACATTTTCACTGAATAGTATAGGCTCACATTGGGAGAATTTAAAAACAAACAACAACTGGGACTGCAAGGAATAAGGTTAGAGTTACTCTGAGACCAGGCCCGTACGCAGGGGAAGGGGGAAGGAGGGAGGGAGGGAACTCGGGAAGGAGGGAAGGAGGGAAGGAAGGAG
>JAOBRB020190150.1:0-12379 GCA_027575285.2 Zoanthus pulchellus
TTTCATGATGATATTATATGAAATTTAATTGTAAAAAGATATTGCAAATAATATTGTCATGCTGCAGTCAGGAAGGATGCCGTAGATTTACTCAGGACTAGTAAATTTTCAGTTCAAAAAGTCCAAGGACCAGCAATTTAAAAAGTTAAGGTCGAGCACTGTAGTAACTACTATCTATTTTGTTTTAACGCTCTAACAAGCAGCCTTTCAGTAAGTTTTTGAGTTGCAGGTTGTGTTTGAAAAGTAGGCGTCTAGGATTGGAGTGTCACGCAAATGTTACATTACAACTTTGACAGGGAACTCCCTGCTACAACTCGCGCAATAAAAGTTGATGCGGTAGTAGATGCGACATTCATTAATTTGCTATGGTAATTTGTTTGAAATTAAAAAAAAAATTTGCAATAATTCGGAGATTTAGGAATTAAAATTTCTGGTTAGTAAAGCCACAAAGGCTATTTTACTTTCAACAAAGAGAGTAGTTGAAAGTTGGATACACAGTCGGTCCAAAACATGCAACTTATTGTCCGAAATAGGCGGCGAGATAAAGCAAAGTAGCCGGCGGTCCTTTTGCCGGTAGCCTCCTTTTATTGAAACCTCTGATTAATGGGCTCGACAGTAACAGTAACCAACTAGTGTCAGCCTAATAGAAATTCAATTTTGCCTAAAAGATTTTCTATTTTGACTAGCCACTTTGGTCAGTAAACGAAATACACGTTTCAGCCTTTATCAAGGTTCACCATGATGCTGTCCGCTGCTGCCACTCTCTTGGTGTCTAAGCTGCGCATGTGTAGTAATATCATCGGATTCACCACGACAAGGAGACTAGAAATTCCATAACCAAATGCAATTTTCTATGACACAGAAATAACAAGAAATCAAAGAATCCACTCCAAAAATGGGCTCCTCTCATCTTAATTCAACTTTAAATGCCAATTACATGTTTTCGATACTGAAATAATAAGACTTACCTATTATTTTAGATTATATAGTCTGTTTATTACATTTGTATTGTTAGTAAATTCACACCTGCATGTCTGAAAGGTACTTGGCCTTGTTTTCAACTTCGACATTATCCGCCAGATCTAAAGAACAAGGAGTAGAGATTATTAAAATGTATTAAAATTCTCTCAAAAAAAAAAGAGTTGATTTGATTGGTCAATAAAACTACTGGTGAGAGGAGTTGTGTTTAACTTGCTATCAGGGACCCATAAGCGTAAGCTTATATCTGGTTTCTGTTGGCTTAAACCTAGAATTTTTTGACTCCCCTAGGATGGCAGCTAAATTTTTTTTGGCCAGGTGGCCCACGGATCGGAGCTTACATCCAGTTTTTGTTATTACGCAGAATCTTTTCCATGGTTCACACTGAGAAACATGATTTTTCCATGACCAAATGCCATTTTCAATCGACTTTAAATGCCAATTACATATTATGGACACTGAAAGTCAGTGTAACGTTCTTGAATTTAGAGCAAAACACAAACTTGGTTAATGTAATATGTGACGTGCGTGCGATACCGGTGTTTTCTCAGCACAGTTTCGCTCAATTGTACATTAATATTTTATTCACCAAAAACCATAACTGGAGGGAAAAAAAGAACTTCCAAGACTTTTCCATGACCCTTTGCCATTCTTCCCAAAATCCATGCCTTTCTTAGGCCTGGAAAATGCATTTTCCGATTCCATGAATTTTCATGACCGTGTGCACCCTGTTTCAACTCCTGGATGAGAGATAAATCTCTTATGAGCCAGGTGGTCCAAGGAACGGCCTATATCAAGTTTCTGTTGTGTTTTGGTTAATAAACTTATGATTATCGTTAATATCACCATGACATGTTGATAGTTATTACTGAATAAATTAAATTGAGCCTTTTAGTGTGAAATAAATTACAAGAGATAAATAATGAAATTCTAACCCAGAAGATTGCTTGCTTGTTTCTGAATAAATTTCCTCCTTTCATCCTCAGCTGTAACGATAATGGCACCATCTAGGGACAGGAAGAAAGCTGGCATTAGAAACATCGCATTCACAGGTTTTCTGCTGCTCAGAGGTCAACTAATTTAAGACTTTTCTAAGGCTTTTTAAAGACTTTTTAAAAACCTTTTTAAATATTTTTTGGAAACTTTTGAAAGAACCTTTTAATGTCAAACGTAAAAACATTAAAGAGCAACTTTTCAATAAAAAATATCTATCCGAAAAGAACTCTTAGAGTGATAACAATGGTTACAAACACTTTCCATGGTAAACAAGGTCACAACTTCAAAATAAATCAGTACATTTCATAAGCTAATAACAACAAGAGTTTTGATGAACAATGGGAGATTCAGAGTGGTGTGTTGGAGTCAATGTAATGGTGGTCAAAAATGAACGATGGGAGATTCAGAGTAGTGTGTTGGAGTCAATGTAATGGTGGTCAAAAATGAACGATGGGAGATTCAGAGTGGTGTGTTGGAGTCAATGTAATGGTGGTCAAAAATGAACGATGGGGGATTCAGAGCGGTGTGTTGGAGTCAATGTAATAGTGGTCAAAAATGAACGATGGGAGATTCAGAGTGGTGTGTTGGAGTCAATGTAATGGTGGTCAAAAATGAACAATGGGGGATTCAGAGTGGTGTGTTGGAGTCAATGTAATGGTGGTCAAAAACGTGCAAAATGCGTACGTCCCGCTAAAGTTACTTCAATAAGCAAAACGATTTTACTGCACTACATATTTGACAACTTTAAAGACCTCAAAAAAAATAAAGACTTTCATGACTTGCAAGAGCCCTGCATTCATTCACATGACCTGCAAGAGCCCTGCATTCATTCACATGACCTGCAAGAGCCCTGCATTCATTCAAATGACCTGCGAGAGCCCTGCATTCATTCACATGACCTGCAAGAGCCCTGCATTCATTCAAATGACCTGCGAGAGCCCTGCATTCATTCACATGACCTGCGAGAGCCCTGCATTTATTTACATGTGTTGAAAATTTGTTAAAATGCTAATAAGCCGTTTTCAAACTTGCAGTTGCCGCTGACAACAATGACAACAGATTCAATTTTTGCAGTCGTAGCCTTGGTATGAAGTAAAAGTTCTTAAATATCAACTTAGTAACGGTATGTATTGTTGGAGGTGTGACTTCTCGCTCTCTCACTCTCTCGCAAATATTTTTTGGATACATTTCAAACGCCAAGACAAGGCTAGGACTGTATAAAACAATCGTCTAGTAATATTTAACAATAAGTCGCCGAAAGCGCCGTGAATATCAGCGAATAGTCACCGAGATGAAGTCGAGGTGACAAATTGCTTTAGTATAATTGTTAAGGCGATTATTCGAAAAAATAGAACGACAATTTAAAGAATAAAACTGAAAGCCATCATTTCTATAATCTTCGCGCGGTGATTATAGGCCAGAGAAAACAAAGTTTTCAACCAATCAGCAAGCACCATTTCTATAATCACCGCTAGGAATTATACTAACTCCGCTTAATCCTTATGGGGTTTTATAGTGTTCAGAACGGGCATACCCAGCGTACTTATGGTTATCTCGAATAACGTTAAGAGGAAATCAACTTCTACTTTATTTTTCAAATCTGATTTCAATAATTAAATCACCCAAAGCATTCAGTCTTGAACCGTCTCATGGTTATCTCGAATAACTTTACGAAGAAATCAACTTCTACTTTATTTTCCAATTCTGATTTCAATAATTAAATCACCCAAAGCATTAAGCCTTGAACCGTCTCATAGTTATCTCGAATAACTTTACGAAGAAATCAACTTTTACTTTATTTTTTAAATAAAGTTCGTATAATCAAATCACCCAAAGCATTAAGCCTCGAACCGTCCTACACATATTTTGGGTTCAACAAAATGTATAACTGTGCGGTACTTGGACGCATTAATGAGGGAAAAACAACTGTCATTAATAGAAGGAGAGAAGGTGGCTTGGATAAACATGCTCTACTCCTTGCGATCTTCTTTTTCTGATGATTGAGAAGAGAGAACATTGTAAGGGGCAGCGCTCCAAGATGCGACCGTTTTGGTCGCCATGGCGAGTAACGAGTTTTTGCGTTCGACGAAGGAAGAACGCTTCCTAATCTCCTGGGCTACCTGTGATCGCGTAGGTGCACGCACTAGCGAAGGCTGACCCGTGTTTTTTCGTTCGATCGGCCGTTCATCTTTTCAGCGCCATTTTGAATGACGTCACAATTTATATAACTAGCCTTTAAAACTTTTTCGTACACACAGTAAATACAGCTTTCACAATACGCCAAAACCCCCTATTTGACAACATACCATAGGCATATTCACCTATCCCAATAACCAAACAACAATATTTCCCCTTTGAAATTCCGAACGCACTTCCCTAATCTCCGATTACTACTAGTATAATAGGCGACCAAAACTGTTAGAACGATCGCCAACTCGCCATCTTTGTTGGGCGTGGTCATTAGAAGAATTCTACAGCTCAATTTAGAGGCAAAGCAGTTGAAGAATCGAAAATTTTATCTGGGATATTTTTTTATTCAATATAAAAATATAAATTACACAAAAACCCTGAAGGCCATATAGACACTTTAACTCATCTCCCTAGCTCTGAGTGAGGGTTCCTATGAGTGGTTTCAGTTGTGCAGGTGCATGGTTTTAATAAATAATAATAATAATAATAATAATAATAATAATAATAATAATAAAGTTAGGTGCTTGTGCGATGCAGTGCTTGAAACAAAATTATAGTAAAAATGAAATGTTCACGAATAATACTTATAAAAAGACGTAGTTATAAAAATATTAATGTCCCAGTTTCTGTTTAAAAGCTAACAGAGTATGTGCCTTGACCACCGAATCGGGGAGTCCATTCCATTTTCTTATTGTGCGTGGGATGAATGACCACATGTGGTAGTTCCTACGTAATGCTGGGAATTCGAATCCCTGGCAGTTCACGTGTCTCGATTGGCGTCTTCGCTGTAGCTTAAGATTGTCTTTACCCATTTCAAATTGCTAATTATTTATGCAACGATGTTTTCTGACAACACTTACCATCGCTATCATCTTTGGGCGATTTGGCCACAGCTTCTCGTATAACCTCCATCCACCTACAATTACAAGGTAAAACATTTCTTGCTTCTTTTCACCTTTTGAAACTTATAACTTTATGTCTTTGCTATAATTATCAACGGAAATTCGTATATTTCAAATTGACCTCCTGGCTGGATTTAACCTATTTGTTGGGAGCGTTTCTAATAATGAGAACGACCATAACGTTTTTAAACGCTTTTACTGCAACAGTTTTCAATCGGGCAAAGACAACAATTAACTCCAAACTCCAAGTTTCAACTGCTAATAAACTATATCTATTTAAAAAATAGGCATTCGCTAACTGCATGTGGCTCAGACTCAATAGAAAACGAAAAGTTTTTTTTTACTTCAAAATTAATAGCTGGTATTTTGACAGTTTTCTTTATTCGGCACTCCGGCCATGCAACATCTTCCACTATTTTTCTTAGTTTTAATCTCTATCGCTGTTTTGTTTTTCTTCAAAGAAAAGTTGCAAACAATGCGGCCAGCGGACACTTTTTAGGCAAATATCAGCATTTTCAACACGTAATAAAACATCGAGAATCGATGTCTGGCAGTATACAATTTCAGTTTACAATAAAAAATACATTAAAGTTTAAAATATCTCAAAAAAAATTCATATCATGGGCATTTTAAGTTTATTTCGCGCAGTTCAGAACAAAAACCATATGACTGTGCCCTTGCTTTCGCTTCTGGGTGGAATTGTCCGTATTACTTAAAAACATTTTTCAAAACGTATTTTTAGAACTGTTTTCTTAAACATATCAATTAGATTTTCTCTCTTGTGAAAAATAATTTTGCCAGGTTCTGAAGACCTCGTTTGCAAATGAAGAATTTAACGAAATGAAAACTTATGAGAAATAATAATGCAGCTGTTTACAATAAATAATTGTCATGCATGGTCAACTGTTTTAACAGTTGAAGAAGCTCTGGTCTGCTATTAAAGCCATTATAAATTTTAATGACAGTAAATTGAACCCAATAATAAATTCAAAAGAGTGGAATGGAAACGTAATTACCGATCCACTTTCTGTAGCTAATACATTCAATGATTTCTTTGTCAATATTGGAAATCACACAGAAAGATTTATTCCAAAAAGCAATATTCCTTTTTCTAATTTTCTCAAAGGTGGTTTTAGTCATTCGTTTTTCAACTGTGGAAGTTTCCTCTATTATTTTATCACTTAATCAAAGTAAATCTGTTGGTCCTAACAGTATACCCATACGTCTTTTAAAAATACTTAATTCTGAGATATCAAATCCACTGGCTATGATTATTAACGAATCATTTTCATCTGGCACATTCCCAGATAAGCTAAAAATTGCCAAAGTTACTCCAATTTTTAAGAAAGGCTCAAGGTCTGATATGAACAACTATAGACCTATATCTATTTTATCTGTATTTAGTAAAATATTTGAAAAATATACGCACAAGCGACTGTTTAGCTACTTAGAACGTCTTTGCATTTTACATGAATTACAATTTGGATTTAGGGAAAAGTGTTCTACATCTCATGCACTAATAAGTTTGATAAATCACTTAACAAAATCCCTTGATGAAGGTGAATTTGGATGTGGAATTTTTATTGATCTAAGAAACGTATTTGACTCACTCAGTAAATCATTCCATTCTTGTACAAATACTTGAATATTATGGAATCCGAGGTGTTGCCAATAATCTCTCTGATAGATGGCAATATGTTTCAATTAATGGTATCACTTCGGTTGTCAAACCGGTATTGTGCGGTGTACCTCAGGGTTCTGTTCTTTTCTTACTTTATATCAATGATTTACCAAATTGTTCTGACAAATTAACTTTTCATTTGTTTGCTGACGATACCAACATATACTTCTCTACCAACAACCTTAACATAATTCAATCCACTCTCAATATAGAGCTTAATCATGTCTAACGATGGCTCTATGCTAACCGACTGTCCTCAAACACTGAAAAACTAATTATGTTTTGTTTCATTTTTTCAAGGAAAAAAACAGATAAAGATATAACCTTACACCTTGACAATAAGTCAGTCTGTCAAACAGACTCTATAAAATATCTCGGGGTCTTAATTGATATTAATCTTTCTTGGAAATCTTATACTCATGAGTTATCCAAGAAAATAGCTAAAACAGTAGGTATTTTATCCAAACTTCGATACTACACATCCACTGATATCTTGATATCTGTATAAATTATTATGCACTGATACATAGTTTTCTTAAATATGGTATCGAGGTATGGAGCCAAACATATCCTTCTCTTTTAAAGCCTATTTCCACACTTCAAAAGAAAGCCATCAGAATAATAACCTTCTATGAACCACACTCTCGCAGTGAACCGATTTTTAAGTCACTGAACATACTAAAATGTCTTGATCTTGCTGAGATTTACATTCTGTAATTTGTTTATCTCTGGGAAAATAAACAATTACTAACTAACTTTTATGATTTTTATAACTCCTTAAACGTGATACATATATTTAACATAAAACAAACTTAGGACAGAAACAAATACATTAAGTCTGTTAATTCTGATCAATTTGGGAAAAGGTCCATCCGTTATATGGGGGGCATTCTATGGCATACCATTTCCTTTGATATAAAGCAATGCTGCTCGCTTTTCATATTCATGAAAAAGCTGAAACATTTTAAAACTGATAGCTATGCAAGTTTCATTTGATCTCAAACTATATATTTCTTTAACCTATAGTAAGTGCGACTGATTATAAGAATTTTTTGTGTTACCTCTGAACACCAAACATATTATTGTACAGGGTATCCTCTAGATTAGTTTTGACTATTAGGATATCCTGTACTCGTCTACCTGATTTATTTGAAACTTGAATAATTTCGAATATGAGCTGACTCTAGCAAGGAAGTAATGCTCAATATAAATTTGCTCGCTATAGATGGAAACGATTTCATTCACTTACTCAAAGCCATGACATCGCGGCGATGCCTTCCCAGAAGGCATATTTCTCACAAAAAAGATCAAATGAACCATGGTAAAAAGCAAAAAAGTTTTGACTTTTTAAATAGTTTACTTACTTTCTCTTTTGTTTAGCTGACTCGCAGACAATCTCATACATCTCCGGCCCGGCTATACTAGTACTAACAAGGAAAATTGCCTTCACATCCGTGGCTACCTCTCGTACCATGAGATTCCTTAGTCTTATAACTGGGGCCTAAACACAACGCAAAAATGGCAAAAAAAAAAGAATATATAGTCATCTTCTTAAAAAATAAAAAATAGGATAAAAAACAGAAAAAGAAATATCTAAAAAAACAAGATAAAGAACTGAAAATTAGCTGAGGAGGAACAAACGAAATTACAAACAGAAATGGCCGTATGGGGGGTATTTTCACGCTCACGTTTTGTATTAGAATGTTTACACAATGAAGAAGAAACAAGCGACAAGAACAAACTGCTAAATAATGTTCGTCTGAATGTATAAACACAACAGCTGCGTTATCATGGAGTGAAACAAGTTAACACGATTTGGGTGCACACCATTTACAAAAAAATTCCGATTTGTAGATAAATGGAACAGAACTTTTCAGGAATTCAATTTCCAAAAGAAAATTAGTATTCTCTTTACACTTTGCATTTGCTCGAACATGGTTAGTCGGCCAGATTTTCCGTGTAAATCGTGAACACACTTGTTTTAAGGCGAAGTTCAGTTGACAAGGTGAACGTCTCGAAACAAAACCAGTTTACAACTACTGCTAACAATTTTTTCAGTTACCTCAATGAATGGTATCGTTTACAAGTTGACGAACCTGAGTACAAAACTACAATGCTAATTATTGCAATTTGCAACATAAAATCGCTTGATTTTCAAAAACAAAAAGATTGCAAATAACAAAGAAAATAAAACCATTTGGTTTCAGCTTATTTCATTTCCGGCTGTGACGAGCTAAATTATCTTTATTCTTCAAACAACAGTGTCACATCGCATTTCGTGCCTTGACTCGATGCCACCTCTGAATCTATATCGACGGTATTAAAGAGAAGACATTGAACCAGCAATACATTTCCTTCAGGATTATACTTAGAAAAATTTTCCTCAACTCGCCTTCTGGTCAAATGATATTAATGTATATTTCTGGTCCTTTTCTTGGAGAAACACCAGCATGTCTTCTAGAATTAAAACATTTGTTTCTGCAAAGAAAGAGTGGAAGACAAGAATCAAGATTATATCATATGGGTGACATGCCCTAATTTATAAATCAAATGAGTACATTTTAATTACATAGATAGACATTAGAGAGCTTGAGCAACAGACGTTCTTGATGTCACGGAGGCCAACCGGAACTTAACTGTCAAAAGATGTGGCGTACCTGAACACTTCACGCGGTCGTCGTGCCTCCGTGTTGGTCTGAAAGAACTCCGAAGTTTTGTCATCAAAGTTATATATTCAAGCACGAAAAGATTAAAATAAATCTTTTTATAAAGTAAATTATTAACTTACAATTACTTTAACATTGACTTTTGCTCCGGGTTTTTGCTGCACTCTTCAAAGTTTGCTTTCGCGCCTTTTTACCCTGCGTGCGTCCGTTGTGGTAGCGCGCGCGCTTCTAAAGGGAAAAAATGGCGCCAAAAACGCCGCATACTCTCAAGAGAATTGACCTCCGTAGTCAAAAAATATTTAGGTGCTTAAGATCTCTATTAATTAATTCTGAAACTCGAGGCCATTAAAATAGAAAATAAAACCACAATCGGCTACCACTGTTATTTTCAATAACATCTCCACTGATATCCACCAACAATCAACAGCATCAGACTTGGCCATCGCTATTTCACAAAGCTTTCATCGGCATTAGCAACATCACAGACATTATCAAACTTTAGATACAATAACCATTATCACCACAAATCGCAACATTATTGAACCAGCAGTTAGCAAGACATTTACCCGATGTTCAAACTACAAGAACCAAAGTTAAGTAATCAGTTTCCTACGTGAGTTCCTGAAGTTCAGTGGGTAGATAATCTAAATGATAATCAAAAAGTCATTGGCTTGTGTCAACACAAATAATTTTTCTATAGCAGCATTATTATTCACATACCTACTAATTTTCCTCTGGCCGTTTTCCAGTTTAGCATTCCCTCGTACAGCAACTTGCTGGTATTGGATGCAAAATCTAGATTCTAAAAGCAAAAACATTGAACTTAACTCTTTCACTCCCAATCAGTTATCAACACTCAACTTCTCCTTACATAACAAATTCAAAATAGAACATGAAAATTGATCAAACAATGTAAACTACTGAAGATTAAAATAAAATTCTCTCAAACTTTTTCAATGAAAAGTATGGGCTCAATTTGAGAGAACTAGGACTGGAAGGGTTAACTTCCTCCTGAGCATTCAAAAAGATCTGTTTCTGGAGTTGAAAACAATGAAAGAGATTTAATGCTTTAAAAAACCAGAATGAAACTCCTTAAAAAACTGAAAGAAAATGTTAAGATCCTTTAGAGACTTGAAAAGCTATATATTTTCGCAATCAAACTGTGAGATGATGATATATCTAGAACAAGAAAAGCATTTAAGATCTGTGGAAAGATAAAAAGCTTTAAAGCACAAACCCACTTTCTCTTCAAGATGTGAATGGATCTCAAAATGACAATAAGCAACAAACAAGTTTTTAAACGTCGTGTTTGAAAGGCATTCAGTCATCACGCGTTAAAAATGTTTATCTGATTTGATTAAAACGTTTTTATCTAAGAACACATAAAACATTATTTCTCGAACTTAAGTTTCAATTACAATTACAGCCTTTTACCTTAAGCTAACTCCTCTTGCCTTTTGTACACTGAATGCAATGATTCTAGAATAGTTTTTTGTGTTAGACTTTACATTCGCTTTCAAGAACAGCAGTGAGTTGATGAAAATGTCACGGTTCGTGATTACTGCCGATGCTCTCCTTTGGCGCACGCGTAGTTTGCGTTTAATAGATTGTTTTCCGACGTAAATAACGTCTTAAGATATATTAACATTTTTATCGCAAACCCAGTAAATCTAAAGCTACGTGTTGAAGATAACGTTTCAAAACAGTATATTACCACCAATTACCAATCAGTTTTACTCTTTACGGAATCCAAGAAAAATGTTATTATTCAAATGTAGAACCAAACGCTTCTATAACAGCCTCATTCCATAATCAGTTACTAAATGGGACGCATCTCCTTGATCTATATATAAACTTATTTTCATATCTTAACACATGAACTGATATATCTTTTTATCTTTTTATATCTTTATACCTTTTTGTTATTGTAAATATTATCATACATAATCTTGAGTTTTCCAAGTTTTTAATTTGCCATTCAGGAATCATTAGAGATTATTATTGTATTTATTATAATAATAATAATAATAATAATAATTATTATTATTATTATTATTATAACATTTCCTTTAAAGTAGAAAGAAGAAAAAATGATGAAAAAATCAATCACCTTGACCTTCTTTCCTCCTTTATAGGTAACTGTCACTTTCAAATCCAGCTTTAATTTGATGTCAGCCAGTTTCTGAAAAGGTAGACAAACGAGAATTTGAATAATTCACGAGTGAAATAATTAAATAATACTCTGCTTATTACACGCTTCAAATTTTATGTAACAGGTAAATGCACCCTTACAACAAAGCAACTATAATTCTGAATTGTTTGGATGTTAATGTTAAGAGTTGTACCTTATGAGTAAATACCATTATACATTATTTTAACAAATGAATTTTAACAGAGATTTTGAAAAACCTTTTGAGGAAGATCTAAAAAAATACTTTATGTAAAATAAACTGCAAAGGAAGTTGTTGGCCGTTCTTACTAGCCCAGGGGCTAACATTTAACCGCTCGACGGATCAAAATTTGCAGAGGGAAGAAAACTTCTTTATATTTACTTTTACCACAAACCTTTTGTTTTTCGAACTCCTCGATCGCGTTATCTACACCGTGAAGTATTTCTTTCACGAACCGGATCGATCGTTTTAACATTTCATAATCAGACTTCGATTCTGAAAAAAACGAACACAATTGATAACCTTATGGTCATAGTTTTATTATATGCATAAATGTGGACAGAATGAAAAACAATATTCATCCTGGAAATGAATTAATAAACTAACAAACAGAGTTACAAAAAAATAAAAATAACAACTAACTGTTTATAAGTAAATGAACTTACTTATATGTTGTAGATAATTTTTTGTCTCAGTTAATTTTGTTTTCTAACTAGTTATTTTTTTTAACTAGTTAATTATTTTCCAACTAGTTTATTTTTAGTGACTAAGTTATAGTCATTGTAGTGGTGAGAC
>JAOBRB020190261.1:0-10000 GCA_027575285.2 Zoanthus pulchellus
ATTTCTTTTCAGGTTGTTGTGTTGTTGAATCAAACAAAACAACAACACAACAACCTGAAAAGAACTGCAACTGTAGAAAGACGCCTGACTGCCCCCTCGAAGGAAATTGCCTACAAACTGAAACAAAAACGTTTCTTTTTGATCAAGCAAGAGAACGTCTGAGATAGCTTTCACATTTTTCTTTCAAATATTTTAGTATATGCATGTACAATATTTTGATATTTAATATTATTAAATTTTCAACCTCGAATATTGCTTTTATAGCGTTCTGATTGGTTCACTCAATCTCGGTTATCAGCTCATGTACCAATGACCATATATGGAAACTAACAAAAAATTTTGTTTCTCGATTTATTAAACGTTTTTCGCTATTTTCAAGTATTGAAGTGTTCGGAAAACTCATGAAATTTAATAAAACAATTATTCCATTCGCGCTTGTTGGATACGAGATCATATCCAACGCGCGTTCTTGGAATAATTGTTAAATATTTTTAATCATTTATGAAAACTAAGATTATCGTAGTTTAGATAGTGTAGATGCTCAAAGAGCCATGTTAAAATAGACGGCTACAATAAATTCGTTATTATTGTTATTATTATTATTACTACTAGTAGAAGTAGTAGTAGTAGTAGTAGAAGTAGTAGTAGCAGTAGTAGTAGTAGTAGTAGTAGTAGTAGTAGTAGTAGTAGTAGTAGTAGTAGTAGTAGTAGTAGTAGTAGTAGCAGCAGTAGTAGTAGTAGTAGTTGTAGTAGAAGTAGTAATAGTAGTACCAATAAAATAAAAGAACAGGCCATTTCCGAGTTTTTTGTGCCTCTGATTCAAAACGAGTCTAAGTGCGAAACCTTTCATATAAAAACGAGTTCTGTGTTCAGTTTTATTTTGACGCAATTCAAAGTTATTTTCATATGAAGCCTTTGCTCTTAGAATCGCTTTGAGACAGACGCACAAGGGAACTCGGAAATGGCTTATTAAAACGCGGAGTTATTTTCCCGTTACATATGAATGAATGAAAATATAATAAATTGGTGACTGGAACACCGTAGAGAGTTCTAATAATTCTGGAAATTCCTTAGTGGAATGTAGTCCTTCGACTGAGTGAGTCGAACTAAGGTAGCCCAAGGAATACAGTCCGAAAGGTTAATGGCAGGTCGAGTAACCCGAGCAGGCCATATTTAATATATACATTAAGAAAAATACATTGATTCTGTGGATACCAAAAGCGAACAGGTGTTTACCTGTGATGGCCAATATCTATACAGTATTGGAGACAGCAGCGACAATGGTCAACAGTTTAAGGACCCGCAAGGATCGGCAGTCGATCCGGAAAATCATCATGTCCAATTGTTCACGGACGTTTGGCGCTTTACGACATTTGGGTGTCACGGAAAGGAGGGGGGGTGAGTTTGACCGACGTCAGGATATTGTTGCCAGTAACAACGGTCGCGTTTATGTGACAGATAACTTTAATAATAAAGTTAAAGTTCAGTTTGAGATAACGTAACCGCAATGACAGTTTACCATTAATACTATACATTAATGTATACATTAATACATACATTCGGTTTAGTAACAGTTTCCTCGCTATGTGAAATGTTCACATGAGTTACACATCGTGTTAAAAGATAGTCATAAGTGTGTTCCAAGCACCACAGGCGACAGACTTGACCTTAAGATTATTTTGAACGAAGTACTCCACCCTGGTTGGCACAGAATGGTTTTCCCTGGCTTCATGACCCAACTGACCGTAAAACCCTGGAAAAATGAAATTCAGTGAAAAACATTTAAATTTCTATCTTTTAAAGCCAACAAAACGCAACATAAAAGCACGGACACGCGGCAAGGCACGGACACACGGTAAGGCACGGACACACGGCGCAACAAAATCACGCGACATTTCTCGTGCTAGAATAGCGTGCTTATACCCATGCATTTTACAACAATCAAAACGGCATCCAACAAGAATGCTTTGAAAATAAAACTTTTTGCTCACAATTTTATAAGAACAGAGCGCAATTCAACTCCATTTTTGTAGCATACAATGTTGCATGCAACAAAACACACGCTGAAACAAATTTGTTGCACGCAATGTTGCATGAAATGTTGCATCGTGTGTCAGAGCCAACAAAAATTCTGAAATGACTGTCATACGCTCAAACATTTTATGCATTTTTGGCTTTGTGAAAGAAGAAAAATTTTTGAACTTGTTTACTTCAGCCCGCCAAGATTAGAAGATTATCAAATTGGCAAAAACATGTTTATGAAAAGATAAATACAAAACTAATTGGACTGTATAATATTCAGTTCTGCTTTTTAGCTGAAATGTATTTATCAATGTGATATTCTGACCTACTCTACGGTACAGGTTATTTACCATCCAAAGTATCACACTATACCGGATAGCTATCGTACCGTCTCAAATATCATATCGGATAGGCAACGCGTTCATACTAGGAACCCTTATTCCGGGGCAATTTTTGTGCAAGAGTGTACCCGAAACGAAACGCTTTCAAAAGTTGCGTACCGGATAGGTTTTGCGCCGTGGTAGCTTTGGCGCTGTTCACACTATACCGGATAGCTATCGTACCGTCGCGAAAACCTATCCAGTATAGTGTACACGTAGCCTTACACAACGAGATTGCCGACGCCGACGAAGACGGCAGAGCACAATAGTAAATACAATAACTGAACGTTGGAATTCACCGAGTGTAGCAGGTGCATAAAGTTGTCGCTCAAAATACAAATTGAAAACACCTATTTTTGAGCCTTGGTCAAACGGACCATGATAGTTGATGATATTCAGTCCCCACGAAACTATCATCAACTATCGTGGACTTTCATACGCGGGTGGTCAAACGAAAAAAACTATTATCAACTATCATGAAAAATTTGAACAAGCTCAAAATAAATGATAGTTGTTGATAGTCAATAATAGTGCATGATAACCGGTGGTCAAACGAAAGCACGCGCTTCAACTATCATGGACTATCATCAACTATCATGGGCCGTTTGACCAAGGCTTAAGCCGCTTTCAAACAATGATAGTTGAGCATGATAGTAGATGATAGTTTCAACTATCATGTACGTTTGAAAACAAACTATCATCAACTATCATTGAGTTTGAACATGTTCAAATTTGACATGATAGTGGATGATAGTTTTTATCGTTTGAACGCATGACGAGAGTCGATGATAACTTTTCAGTCAGCGTCGTTTCCCTTAAGAGGTTCACAGAATGGCAGATGTTTCGAGTATCGCTTCGAAGGCTGTTTCTTCCCACTCTCCCAGCGACAATGAGGAACTTTAATTAAAGGCGACGGAGGGGGGGAAATGTAGCAAAATAAAATTTAGTGATCTCTTCATACTATCATCAACTATCATGGCTCTTTTGAACGCATGCATGATAGTTGAGAATAGTTTTCAGCCCAAAACTATCATAAACTATCATCCACTGTTTAAAAAGGGCTTTAGAGTTGTCGAGACTACGTGGACCTAACAGCTAACATTTTCTCTGAATTTGTTTAGGTTCACGGAGACACATTTAATTGTGTTTCTGTTTACAAAAGGTAAAGGAAAAACAAAACCCCAAATGACCCGAACAAAACAACAAATGGTAATTCAAAACGTTGATTTTTCGGAGCCGTTGTCGTCGGCTCAAGTCCCCGTCCTCGTTGCGCAAGGTCCTTAGGGACCTTTAGCAGCGATGACGGGAACGTGAGCGATGACGGCTCCGAAAAATCACCTTTCTGGTTTACTCTTTGTTTACTTGCGCGGATCATTAGCGTTTTATTTCTTTGCTTTTCGCTTTGTCAATGGAAAAACTATTTAATGTTTCTCCATGAAGGTAAACAAATAGAGAAAATGTTTTTGCTGTTACGTCCACGTAGTCTCGACAACTCCAAAACAGGTGTTTTTACGTTTTAATTTTCGTGACAACTCTGTGTACGAGCTCCGCTCGATACATTCCAACGTGCAGTTATTGTATTTTCTATTGTTCTTTGCCGTCGTTGTCGGCGTTGCCGTCCTAGTTGCTAAAACTCCCCCTTATTACTTGGTGTTGAAAACGCAAAACAAGAATATGGCATAACCTTGTATACAATTGTGAGTTTTCAACTTAATGCATGATTGTTTTTAATTTTTGTGTTTCACAAAATCACGAATTCTTATCTAAAGTTGTTAAGTTTTTACACGTACAACGGTTTCAATTTTTGGAATCATCTATAGCACCAGCCGTTCTTCTTGTCATGGAAACCAAACAGGCGAATCTAGTTTACGTGACACATGTCACGTACCTGAACATGTCACGTGGTAATCCAGCTTTTTGTCTCCGTGTTGTTCTGTCAGAACTGCTAAGTTTTATTTAAATCAAATAAATTGCTTCAATGACCGAAGAAATAATTAATAAATCTTTGTACGTAAATTTATTACCTACAATTGCTTTCAATAATTTTTGCTCCAGGTTTTTGCCGTACGTTGCCGGACGTAAGCTTTATCTCCTAATTAGTGCAACCGAGCAGCTATAGTCAAACACAAATAAGGTGGTTAGGGGTACCAGTATTCCTTACAGTTCAGGTTATATTGATCGGTAGATTCTCCCGAAAAGAGCCAATACTTTTCATTGACCAAGTTCGATAGAATTTTATTTTTCATCTTCACTGATTGTCTTTGATAAGCTCACATTTTCTCATTACCAAAAGTCTTACTTGCATATGTTATGTAAGGAGAAGTTTAAAGTAAATCACTCAATAGGACTGAAAGGTTTATATCTTGAATCTCTTTAAAAGTTTTAGGTGGAACCTGCTCGGATTACTCAAATTGGAGCGACGTCAGTTCGTCAATTATCCTACATTTCTCTACACAACTTTTGTAAGTTGAATGAAAATGTTATCACTCACCCCAGCCCCACGTCCACAAGGCCCCGTCATCTGAAACAAGGTGAAAATTTTAGTAGAGGTTCAGTATCTACAAGTGACCAGAGTTTTATCTAGGGTATTTGAGGGGTAGAAGCTTCCCCCCAACATGCCCAGCTTCCCCCCCCCCATCATTACAATATATAACTAAATTTCCGGGGGAGCATTCCCCCGAACCCTCCTAGAATGGTCCTGCTCTCCCCCAAACGATAACTCCTAGATAGAACCCTGGTGACTATCAACGACATTTTGATTCTCGATACATTTAATTCCTAATTATTTAAATAAATGTATGCAGATTCGTTTTATTGTATCGTTTACACGTAGCCGGCTATTTTTGTAAACGAAAATTTTTTATCCGTTTGAGGCTAGTTTTTACACGTAAATGCCGGAAACTATGAATTTAGCCGGCTATTTTCGAAAACGCCAGCTACGAGTTTACGTGTAAAGGCTTGAAAACGATACATAAACGATAAACGTTTACGTGTAAGCGGTTGAATGCAATACGTAAACGATGAGCGTTTGCGAAACACACAACTTAATAGTGAGGATAAGACTACAAAATAAAACTACTATCAATGTAAAAAGCAGTAAATATAAATGTGAAAACGATCTATTAGAAACAATTCTTCAAATAACAGAATGCGAGGTCTTTGGATAGTGACTCATGACTACTCAAAATGCTATCTTTAACCCAAGATGGGGTTTGAACCGCGCAATGTGATTGAATTCGATACACAAAAACATCGACTCTTGCTCTCCAGTAGATCAGTGGTTGAGCATCCAACTAGAACACAGAGCCTTCAAGGATTACGGTCTAGACCCAGAGAATCGGCCCTTGCTCGCCATAGAGTCTCAAGAAGCTCTGTGGTTATACATAGAGCATCCAACTAGAACACGGAGGGTCATTGGTTACAGTCTAGACCCAGAGAATCGGCCCTTGCTTGCCATAGAGTCTCAAGTAGCTCTGTGGTTATAGAGCATCCAACTAGAAAACGGAGGGTCGTTGGTTACGGTCTAGACCCAGAGAATCGGCCCTTGCTTGCCATAGAGTCTCAAGTAGTTCTGTGGTTATAGAGCATCCAACTAGAACACGGAGGGTCGTTGGTTACAGTCTAGACCCAGAGAATCGGCCCTTGCTTGCCATAGAGTCTCCAGTAGCTCTGTGGTTATAGAGCATCCAACTAGAACACGGAGGGTCGTTGGTTACAGTCTAGACCCAGAGAATCGGCCCTTGCTTGCCATAGAGTCTCAAGTAGCTCTGTGGTTATAGAGCATCCAACTAGAACACGGAGGGTCGTTGGTTACGGTCTAGACCCAGAGAATCGGCCCTTGATTGCCATAGAGTCTCCAGTAGCTCTGTGGTTATAGAGCATCCGTCTAGAACACGGAGGGTCGTGGTTTCCGACCTAGACCCAAAATATCGACCCTTGCTCACCAGAGTCTCCAGTAACTCAATTGGTAGAGAATCCGACTAGAACACGGAGGAATGAGGGTTCAAATCCTATCTGGGGATCGGATATTTTCCGAGTTTTCCCCTGTATTTCTTTTAGGTTTTAAACAGCTTTTTACGGTTATTTCTTTATTATTGTGTTTGAAATATGCTATTACAGTTAAGGTGCTGACATACGGTGCAACATTTCATGCAACATTGTGCACAACAAATTCTATGGCAGTGGACACACGGTGCAACAAAATCGTGCAACATTTCTCATGACAGTGCAACATCCTTACCGATGCAATATTATAACAATCAAAATGGCGTCTAACAAGACATTCTTTTAAAAAGAGAAAGTTGCTACATGCAATGTTGCAAAAGTAAAGCATAATTTGAGTTCAGTTCTTTTGCATGCAATGTTGCATCCATCAAAACTAATCAATGGACACACATTGCAACAACCCTGTTGCACACAATGTTGCATGCAATGTTGCATCCATCAAAACTAATCAGTGGACACACATTGCAACAACCCTGTTGCGCACAATGTTGCATGCAATGTTGCATGCATCAAAAATAATTGGTGGACACACATTGCAACAACCCTGTTGCACACAATGTTGCATGCAATGTTGCATGCATCAAAACTAATCGGTGGACACACATATGCATTGCAACAACACTGTTGCAGACAATGTTGCATGAAATGTTGCATCATGAGTCCGCACTTTTAAAATACTTGTTAAAAGTTATTGTGATGTATGTATAAAAAAGTTATTGTGATTTATGTCTACCCTGTTCTAAAGTTAACTGCTTGAAAACCACGCACAGTGTCTAAAAAGCCTTTTACAAACCAGCTTTACCTAAGGAAATTATCTAAAAGCTAACTGATAATCATGATGCAAAGATTCTACTGTAAAACATACTTACTTGTAATAGCAGCTGTATGACGTGAGCCACAGCTAGCCTGTGTCACATGATTCTCTCCCGGAAAATCAATCAGAGCAGGGACCATCTGAAGCTGAACCTTTTCAACTGTCTCAGGTCTCTCACCAGTGATTTGTTCTCTGACTATTTTTGACAGACCCACTTGCCCACTCTCATTCCAACCCCAGGTGTACAGATCTCCAAATTCTAAAACAGAAACTTGTACATTATTTAAAATCTTTTTTTCCGCTTAGCGTCTTCATTGTTTTCCAATTACTAAACGCATTCTTTATGTAGTGGAACCTTTAATAGTTCAATATAAAGTTAGCCCAGTTGTTAATGCACCAGTCTGCTGTGTGGGAGGTCTTGGGTTTGATTCCAGGCTGGACCAACACTTAGGGTCTTAAAATTATAATTGAGGACAAAGTGCTGCCTTTGCTCTAACATCTGCAAATGGTTAGACTTTCCCAGGTCTTTTTGGATAAGTATGTTAAACCTAATAAGCCCAGGAGTAAGTTCCATGTAAGGGACCTCAAGTCCATATCTCTTCTCCTTGGAACCTCACTAGGTTCCTACTGTAAATGTCGTAAAAAACAAAACAAAAAATTGTGGGAGTGGGTTTCAAAAAGAATTAAAACAGCATGAGTTTTTTGCATGCTTCTCCTACTTTATTGATGATGTATAAAGCACTTAATTGTAAAACCTTATCTTTCCTATGGAATTTACATTTGGGGTCAAGCCAAAAAATCTAACTTGAATAAGCTACTAGTAATACAAAAGAAAGCACTAAAATGGATGGATATGCTTTGCCAATATGACAGAAAGTACCATTCCTTTATTTATAGATTGAAAAAATGTAATCTCTTTCAGTTACATAGAGTCTGCAGCTTATCCCCATGACTGAGGGAATACTTTTATCTATTCAAAGTGTACTTAAAGCCAATTTAATCTTTCTTTGGTGTTAGGACAGGAGCATTTTTAATGGAAATTATACAATGTATCTTGTAAAATAACAAAGAACAATATCAAATGTTATTTTGTAAATACTCTTACTAATGGTATCAAATGTCATCTTGTAAAATAAAATATTCTTTTACTTAATATATTTAATTTCAAAAACTCCCCTAATGTGCACACACATTATAAAAAAATATTGCACTTTGCAACCAATACTTAAATTGAATATACTGAATTGAAAACAAACATCAAGTACAAATTGATTCAATATTGAATGAATAAAAGGTTTGATTATAATATTTTAATAATAGAATGAAAAAATGTAACAGTGACAATTTATGCATGTTACAAACAACTCATTCCTGCATTGTTTTCAAAAGTGTTAATGTTTGCATTTTAATTGGCTTACCAACTTGTGACAATTGAAGCATGCATGGGCAATTCATCCCTGTTATGAACTTTTCACTGTCTAACCTGTTCCTTGTTGGCTAAGCTCAAAGTTCTTAAAATAATTTACAGTCCTCACCACTGATCACTGCACAGTGCCAGCCTCCAGCATCAACTTGAGTCAACCTGATGCCATCTAAGGCATCCACAAGTCTGGGTTGCCTTTCTTCATCTGTTGATCCATGCCCTAACTGTCCACGGCTTGTTGAAAGAAATAATAGTTAAAATAATTTATCTTAGTTTATAACTGAAAATAATTTTGTAATTCAAATCTTAATAAAAATCAGACTTTATTAATTTCCTTCCAATTACCATTTTTGCTTTATAAATTAAAAAAGAAAAAAAAGAAAAAGAAGACAGGGGACCTAATGGAGATGTTGGGATTGAAGGAAACAGTTGTTCAGATGGTATGATGAGAATGTTTTGAGAAAAGCATTGGAGTTTGAAGTGAAGGGAAAGAGCAAGCGAAGACAACAGAGGAAGACATGGAAAATGCAAGTGGAGAAGGAGAGCAAGAGTGTTGGCTTGAAGAAGGAGGATGCAATGAATCGAGCGAGATGGAGAGTGGGAGTTGGAGAGATTGCTGCCAGAGTGGGTTAAATCCAGCCACCCCCATTTACAGGGATAAACCCGGCCACCCCCGTTTACAGGGATCAACCCGGATCAAAATTGGATTGATTGATTGATTGAAAAATGATGGATGTAGTTCAACCAATGAAACAGAATTAGTTCTGTATTCTTGATGCCAATGTCTTGGGTTTCAGAACTTCCCAACTTTCTGAGTTTTGTATTCTGGCTGAACTTACTGTATTGGATTCTGGATTCAAAATCAAATTGGGAATCTGGATTCCATCACTGAGAGTTACAAATTCTAATAATTAAATTTTGTTGGATTCTGAATTTTGTTACATCAGATGACAAAGCTTCCATCAGATACCTGTAACTAAACAGAGTCTGGTGTTAATCCTAAATCTGTCTTTGAAACAGCTAAAAAGACCATCAGCTAGCCGCAAGCAGACCCGTAGAGTCCTCTGAACATTCCTCCCTCTACTTAATGCACTCAAATCCTGAACAGAGGAGCAATTTTAAATCTTCATAACCAGCAAGAATGGCCAAGTTGTTAATTTAACTACAGTATATTCATGCATGCTTTACAATTAATTTAAAAGAAATACCTTTAATACAGTGCTCCAAGTTAAATTATTTTGAAAGTTCTCTTTTGGCAACCTTATTTTTTAAGAAGGTCACTAAAGATATCAATTTGGTCGCCATATTTTCTAGAAAGAATGGTTTTGTCTGAATAATTCAATGACATTTAATAAA
>JAOBRB020190369.1:0-11422 GCA_027575285.2 Zoanthus pulchellus
ACCATTCTGATTGGTTCCCGTAAAGAAGCTGCTTTAATTAGCGTCACTTGCAATATGTCGCTTTTAAATAATTTCTCGATATTCGAAAAAAACCCAATGCCTTAGCAATTTAGTTTCTTTATTATAAATGTTCAAGAACTGTGGATGAAGTGGTCGGCGTATTTGTTTTAAAGGCAAAATGTTAAATTATAAATAAGAAGAAAGAACTAATCCGCCATGGACGAGCGATTTCGATCGCTGGATTGAAAGAAGAAACAAAATAAAAGAGATAGGAAAACTTAATGAAACGAAAATCGTAAACGAAAAGAAACATGGTCTTTTAAGGTAGGCTTAACTGTTGTTATGTATTTGCTTTTTTACCTTCATGAACATGTATAATTGCTTTTTTTAACGACGCGTTTGATTGATATGCGGAAAATTACAATAGCTTCAACTAATGCGCAAGATGTTGTTGCATAGAAACTTGCATAATATGAATATTAACTAACCCGACTTAGTCGGGTGAGCCAGGAACTACTTTAATCCGCGCTGAAGACGTAATGTAACATTTCAACAATCTTTAAACCCAGCACAACCCAGACAAATAATTTTACAGTTGTTACAAGTACTGTTGTTGAAACAAGTGAGACAAAAATTTAATAGCATTACCGTCGCTCCAATGTCAGATAACAGCGCGCGCAATCAACCGCTCGCCCAGCTGAGTCTGGGCGCGTGTGGGCGCGCGCGCGCAATCGCGTGCCCCCCATTGACAGCCCTGCAATGGCTGTTTTGAAACTGACTTACCAGGTACAAATGATTTTTAATATTCTTTCTTTATAGTTTGAGAGATCTGCCTCTAACACATTTGCTAAACCTTCAAGATTACTTTCCAGAGAGGAATTGCTCTACAGAATAAAAAAAAGTTTGAAACTTATTTTGTAATTTTACCAACTATGTTTGAAAATACTCTTCTAATGAATAA
This sequence comes from Zoanthus pulchellus, assembly GCA_027575285.2. Lineage (NCBI taxonomy): Eukaryota > Metazoa > Cnidaria > Anthozoa > Zoantharia > Zoanthidae > Zoanthus > Zoanthus pulchellus. The sequence goes on from JAOBRB020190369.1 coordinate 962, forward strand.
CGAAATCTAAACTTATAAAAATTATATGGCTGAAGATAAATTAAAATAAAGTATAATTTGTGCACAATACATGCATTTTGCTTTCTTTGACCATATTACAGTAATTACAACCAGTCTCTCAACTTAGTTCAATTTCATGCGAGACCATTCATTATCCATGACTTTAGAGTTCTATCTCATTTTCACTGTTGCCCCTCGACAACTATACTCTACTGTATCTCTGCATTTCTTCACCATGCTACAGTATTACCAACAAAAATATGATGGTCTCCTTTGACAACAAACAGTCAAGAGTCCACATGCTTACACACTCACAGTACTTGTCTACGAATAATCAGCACACAAATAAGTTTGTATCAAAGTGGAATTACAAGATCAGCATTGTAAACATGTTGAATAAATAACATATATTATGTACTAAACAGTATGAGATAATATGATACAACAATAATAATAATAATAATAATAATAATAATAATAATAATAATAATAGACTTTATTTAGATCATCATCATCATCATCAATCTAGCTTTGATACGGTTTTATCCCCGTAAACGAGGGTGGCAGGATTTATCCCACTCTTCCAGCAATATCTCCTGGACTCCCACTCTCCATATCACCCAATTCATTGCATCCTCCTTCTTCAAACCAACAGTCCTACTCTCCTTCTCCACCTGCGATCTCCATGTTTTCCTCAGTCATCCTCGCTTCCTCTTTCCCTTCACTTCAGACTCCAATGTCTTCCCCAAAACATGGCCATCATCTCTCCTTAACACATGTCCATACCATCTCAATCCATTCGCCTTTGCCATCTGAACCACTGTTTCCTTCAATCCCAACAATTCCATTAGATCTTATGTCCTCCTTCTTTTCACCAGTTTCGCACCATATTGCTCTCACCATCACTCTCTCATTTGTTTTCAAAACTGCCATCTCAATCTCCCTTAAACACCATGTCTCACTCCCATATAACATCGCTGATCTCACACAACTCCGATAAATTATTCCTTTCATCTGCAGCGAGAACCTTTTTGAGTTCAGCAGCCCTCCACATTCCTTGAACTTCACCCAACCAATTCTCACTCTTGCTGTTACAGCTGCCTCAAAACCACCACTTGTATTCACTCTATCCCCCAAATAGCTGAAACCTCTCACTAATAGAGCAAAAGCAGCACATTCTCCTCAATTATCATAAGACCCTGACTGAAGGTCTAACCATTTGCAGATGTAAGAGAAAAGCAGTACTTCTCCTTAATTATCGTATGACACTGAAAGCTGCTGCAGTCGCAAATTAACTCTGAGCCTCCTGCACAATTAGACTGAAACCTTGCCAATTAAGCTGCACAGTAGATGGTGTAAAAATTTATAGCTATATATTCTGATTAAAAGTTTAGAGAAGAGTGAAATGTATTTATCTAATAAATCGTACACCTCATCAGCAACTGACATCATTCACAAGGTAAATACTGTACACACTCAAACAATTACAATCTAGTTGTAGAAGCTAGTTCCACCTTTTCACCAACTCTTGTTATCAGAGACTCAAGACGGTCTTCTATGTCAACATTATCTGTGCGTCTCCGCTTACGACTTCTTCCACCTAGAATGTAAAGAAAAATCGAAAATGGAATAACAATAGAATACCCCACCACTGTTGTTACTATAATTCTGTCCATTTGTCTTTATAGAAATTTGCAGATTAAACCATCATGTCATTGCCAACAGCTGTTTGTTAGTTTGTTGTACGTTGAATTTATAGTTGTGCGCAAAAAATATTTCTTTGTCATGGTCTATCATGGTTTTTGATGAAGTAATTTATTTCTAACTTTCACTCCTTGGAGACATATACAGTAATTTAATATACTTTAATATACTTAGAAAACCTGAAAAAATAGGTGCACGGCATGGAGATTTAAGGTTATAGTATAAAAAGATGAAACAATGTATTTAGAAATAAATCAGGGAGAAAAAATAAATAAATAAATTTCATGTGTAGCTATGTAATAATTACTCGTTTCATATATACATTGCAGTAGCTCACGCTAGTAATTAAGTTGAATGGCCCAGCTGAACATGTGTCACTAACTGTGTGCATGCAACGAGACCAGTGAAAATAGGGTTTGTTTGAGTTACAATGCAATTTACTTTCACCTTACCGTCATCATCATGATAAAAACGGCGACGCTCTCCTATTCTGGACATCTCAAATTAATTTTGTTTTGATAAAACAACGAAAACTCACAACAAATTTTAAAATTATTTTACTACAAAAATAAACGAGCACACACATGAAGCTGCTGCGAGGTTACAGGGTCGATGTTGAATCCTGGGAAAAAAAATTCTGATGATGTGCGGCTACCAAGAAAAATGGCGGCGTGTTTTCGAGGTACATGTGATAAATGTTAAGAAGATAGAGCTAGAGCTTAAGTCTTTATTTGTGATTAATACTTGTTTCTATAGGTTCTGGTAGACTGTACGTTTCAAGTTGTTTGCTGAACAGGTTTTTTTCGGGCTGGAAAAATTCTTGGTCTGTCACGAACTATCTCTTACTTACGCGTCAGATAGTTAAAAGAAGGTAAAGTTATATAACATTTTAATGCATAAATAAATGTTTTCATCTTTTTATGACCAGCAATTTTTGGTAACTTACCAATGCATGCTACAGAATGTGACTTCTAAACGAGTACACCATAATTTGTATATAGTCCCTCAAACCAAAATGTGAAGTGTACTAAAGAACCAGTCATGAATCTGAAATCTGATATACAGGTATTTTGATATTTCCAAGTAATCGTACTTTTATCAGAGTGTTACCCATTGTCTGTGTTGGTTGACAACTAATTCATAGTCTTAAGCTTCTCTGGGCACAACTACAGAATACCCTGCAACTGTCAGTAACGACATGATGATTTATTCTAAGCCAGCATCGTAGCCAGGATAAAACTACAACCGAGGCGAATGACCCCGAAGGATTAGCAAGAGCACCGAATTTGAAGGCGGGAGTTTCTAGGGAAATCCGGGGACATGCCCTGGCCCACTACTGTACCTTCCCCCCCCCCTCCCCCCCATCCTTCCCGAGAAATTCTAAAAGTCAGACTCCATTTTAAGGGCCTTTTGGTAACCTTTCATACACAGTTTTAATAGGAACTTAGTATGCAATCTTTTATTCTCAAACACTGTGATTATCAACCTTGGATGATGATGTTGAATATCAGCGCAGAACGACATTCTGGAAAAAATCGGAAGCCCTTAGAAATTCAAAAATGTCTTTTAGAAATCGATTCCACTGGCATCCCAGCGCTGTAAAGTCTCAAGTGGCTCAACGTGAATGTAATCATGTACATTTGCTAACGATTTGGTATGGCAAAAGATTTTGAATTTATATACTAGAACACACGATCCATTGTATAAAATCAGCTGTATGAAATTTTTTAATGCTATCGGTCTGATAGAAAAAAAATCAACAACATTTGGTAAAGTTTTACCGAGGCAAGTGCCTCAGTTCGCCTCAACTGGCTACAGCCCTATAAGCATTCAATGCTCGCTAAAAACAAATGTGCTGAATATATTTAATGGCAGTGGTGGGGTATTCTGTATTTACTCCCTTCTTTGATTACTTTAGTTATGCAAGTGGTTCGAAGCCTAACTTAAGGACTGCTCAAAACACCAAGTTCGACCATGTTCCTATTGTTCATATTAATGCCACCTTCAACAACACTATGTTCACGGTAACAGATCATAATGGTATGTTTTATCAATCAATTTATTTTTGATCTGGGTTTATCCCTGTATCGGGGTGTGGCCAGATGTATCCCACTTTAAACAAATTTAGTATTTTCTCTAACTCCCAAAGTATGAAACTTAATTGATTCATGACATCCCTTTACCTCTGCATACCAACTGCCACCCAGCTCTGACTCTTGTCTTTGTTCCTTCATACAGACTCATTGCTGCTCTCACCATTAACTCTGCTACATCTCTCTTCCTCATTGCTCACTCCAATACCTTCCTCTGGACCCTGTCAAATCCTTTTCCCGGTTAATGATTAAGCACATAAAAAACTTATACTTACCTATCGTCTAACCTCAAAATGAATACTGCATCTATTGTTGGTTTGCCTCGTAATATAAAACCAAGTTGCATCTTATTCACTTCTGCCTTGTGTTTTCTTGCAGCCATTGTGAGGATTTTATTAAAATGAGTAGTTTCTTCACAGAGTAGTTCCTTGGTTACATACAACCTCATTTATTGGACATGAGTTGTCTTGAGACTAAAAACTTTTTCATGACTTTGAAAAATGTTGTGAACAATTTGCTTTGGAATGATATTAATTGTAATAATTATATTAGGAATAGTAATAATGATGATAATAATTTCCTGGTAACCAGTGGACTGAAAATAAAAAAATCTAAAAATGGTAAGGATGTCTCTTTCTTGACATAAAATTATGATATTAAGCTAGCTGTTTTGCTTTGTTCCCTTAGGAAACACAGTTGCCTGGACATCAGCAGTAAGTTCTAATAATTATGATAAATATTATAGAACAAGTTTTTTTTTTAAACCATGTAATTGTTATGAATTAATTTTTCTTTTGTTATCTTTATTTTGTGTTGTTATTACTCATTTATTTAGTAATTTAATATGATTTTATCAACTAGTAGCTGTATTTTTTCAAATTCTGGTTGTTTCCTTGCTTTGTGACATCCTCAAGTAATAGAAGTGGTGGAAAACAAATTAATCACACCAGTTTATTTTAATGAAAGCTACAAGCCATTCCACTTACACAAGTTACAAACAGAGAAACATTGTATTGTATGTGCAAGTGAAGAGACTTAAACTTCCTGTTCTTAACTGATTAGTTTGTTTTTAGTAAAACAGTTAGACTCTTGGCCTGTTGGGCTATTTAACAATTAGACCTCGAGACCTCATGGACTACAAGACAATAGCCCATGAGGCCAAGGGCCAGGGAGGGAGCCAATCATAATAGCCCTTATGTTGGAAAATACTAATAACTTGTTGTCCATTGGCCCTTGAGGTCTACTTCTTTGTTAAATAGAATAGTTGAAATAAAAATGACAGTTGTTCAACAGACCTTATGCTTGTAATTACATCCTTGAAACCATTCCTTGTTACTGTACCTCAAAATATATATAATTGTTGATTTTTTAAACAAAATGTTATGACTACCAACAATTTATGGAACAATATTTTCAGAGAGTTTAAGTGCCATTATTTTGTTGAGGTCTACTACAGTTAGTAGTGAGTACAAGAGGACAAAATAGTGGAGTATATTACTGTTAGTATTAAATAACAATGTTCAATGTTACATGAAATTATATTTATTTGGCAGGGTACTGAAGGATTTAAAAATTCAAAACGAGGCAGCAGTGTTGCTGCACAGCAAGCTGGAGTTGCGGCAGCTAAGGTGCAGTGTCTTAATACTTGCCCTGTGAATGTACATTTTAATCGTATTGAAGTTTTTAGTGCTGAACGTTGGTTATTGACATACTGTAGCTGGCACAGTTGTTGGGTACTGCTTTTCCACTACAATTCCCCAACTATGCCAAGATTTCTGTAATTTTTTAACTTGTGTGACCTCTTTTCTAATAAATAAATACCAGTGTCGGTAGGGAGCTAATTAACTCACAGTGAACTAGTGTCATGTTCAGGGAATTTCAAAGACTCTCATAGATCTGCTTAACACTCTAGAGTTAAATGTCTTTTATCTTTTCGATTCCTGAGCTTGGTATGTGGGCTGAAATTTGTCGATCTCAATCTGACTTCGAGGATTTTTCTCCGGGTACTCCGGTTTTCCTCCCTCTGCAAGTTTGACTTTCATGCCAAGATCTGAGACGTCGAGCGATTAAACATTAGCCTCTGGCTAGGAAGAATGGGCAACCACTTCCTTCGCAATTGACGTTAATTAAAGTATTTATTTATTTATTTATTTATTTATTTATTTTATTTATTTGCATTTGCAGTCCATAATTAACATACTACTTCTACTACTATCCCTTAAAGTCACTGATCTACTGATTCGTGGGTATGACGTTGCATGGTTTTTGTTTTGCTCCTTTACAAGGCACAATTTTCATATTTACAAAATAAATTAATTTTATGACATAGCTGCATGGAAAGGGAAAGAGGAAGCGAGGACGACCAAGGAAGACATGGAGATCGCAGGTGGAGAAGGAGAGTAGGAGTGTTGGTTTGGTGAAGGAGTATGCAATGAATCGAGCGAGATGGAGAGTGGGAGTGGGAGAGATTGGTGGCAGAGTGGGGTAAATCTGGCCACCCTCGTTTACGGGGATAAAACCGGATCAAAACTGGATTGATGATGATAATGAGCTGCATGATACTTGTGTTTTGCTTTGCAAGCCCAAGATTTAATTGAAATGTTAGAATGACATCCTCCTTGGATTTTTTGTTGGATTTTGTTGGAAGTCAGTGTCATACCCTTCAGTCATGCAATTGAAGTAAATAAACCTGTTAAATGAATCTGCCAGATATCAAATGTCTCAATAATCAAAACTTAAAAAGCTAAACAGAATATAAATTAAACCATTGTTAATATATTTTCTTTACCACAAACTGAAAGTTGCAATATGTTTAAATTGGATGTTACCAACAGATTTTCATCAGCTCACAGCACTTTACTTTCTATTAGAAACTTCTAGTTTTTAATGTTTTTGATAAAAATTAGAAATCTTGTAGTTAGCTTAATACAACGACATGCCACTAAAAGCTCATACTGTAGATTAAAGTTTACTGTCAATTCTGTTTCTTACTGGACCCCACTAAATTCTTCATTCTTCACATTGTCATAGCTTTCAGATTTTCCTAACTAGAGATAAAACAATCAAAAGTGAATCTCCAAATTTAAAATTTTAACAAAAAGAAATGCATCAGAAAGAGATTTAAGGAACCTGAAGTCATAATTTCTAAAATGTGCAAATTAATATCAGAATGGAAGCAGAAATAAACAAAGATACTGATTGCACTTTCCTAGGTGATGAAAATGGATGGCATGCTAATCACCCAGTGATGTATCCAGAGTGCATCATTGCATCCTGGGATGCACTCGTGCTACTGTTGGATGCAGAGAATGTTGAACGAGGGGTCCAACTGGACGCAGAAAAAAGTAGAATGTTTATGAAAATTACAAACGCCAGGAAAAAGCAGCATCACACAATATGCAAATTTGTGTTTCATGAAAACAATATTTATCAGCTGATTGCCTCTTCATGGGCCATTTTGCTGTATCTTTTCAGACTAAAGCCAAAAAGCCATTGTATTTTCTCATCATTTTGCTTAGTCCCTTGTCCCTAGTTACACTTACAATCAGGAAACAATCAACTATTAAAAAATCTGTTGTAATAATTTGCATGTTTCTCAGTTTCTCAACCTACGCATCGAATATTAATTGTTCTTATTGAATATTAATTAGCTAGACCTCCCAAGTTTTGCAATGGACCCCCAAATTTTTCAAGAAGGGGTCCAGAGGACCCCCAAATTTGAAAACCTGGATGCATCTCTGATCATCCTTTTTCACAACCAGGAGCAGTGCTGCCATCTAGGCGGCCAGCTCCATAACACAATCCATCATGACCTTGTAGTGCTCACAGCACCACAGTCACATTTAATTCAGCTAAGATTCCAATTTATTGAGAGAGGAAAACCAGAACACTCAGAGAAAAACCCTCGGAACTTCAGATTAAGATCAACAAATGTCAGCCCAGATGTGGAGCCCGTTAGTCAAATAATGTTCATAGAGTAGGGAGGCACTAGTGATGGCTGCTAAGCCAGTCTGACTCCCCATAACATAGTGGCTTGGCCTCCTTCAAGGCATTTACAGTGTAACAGTGCAACCATCCTTTATAATTTTATGTAATTCTTTATTTTTGACATTAAAAGTAAATAATATAATAATGTTGAACATTACAAAAACCTTGTTTGTTTCTTTTTGTGGTAATGGTATTTTGTTTCTTGGCTGGATAGCTCCAGCATGAGCTCAAAGAACAAAGGATCAGCTAGTTGTTGCTAATACAAATCCTAAATTTAGTTACAGTAGCTACATTTCCAACATTCACCAGTCCTGAGTTATTATTTCTAATATTAAAAGTTTACTTTGCTACTGTATAATGAGAAATACAATTGAATACAGTTGAAATTTTTGGTTCATTTTGCAGAAGGCAATTGACTTTGGAATAAGAAGAGTTAGAGTAAAGATTAAGGGCATTGGAACTGGCAGACAAGTAGGAAAATCACATGAAATGTTTTTTAAGTCACTATAGTCACATTTTTTTACATCTTAAAATGAAAGCTATTGTCATCTATGAACTCGGAATTTAAATAACCGAAAAAAATCTGAAGCTAACTGTGTGGCAGAGGACAGTTTGTACCTATGACATTTTAGCAGTACTAAGATGTCCTTTGCTGTCATTAGCATTTATTTTACAAGGAATAGCATGGCAAACAAACTATTTAAAACTGAGTCTTTCTGTTTCTTACTTTGTTTTAAACTTTAAATTTTAAAGAAAGAAAAATTTGTGTTGACTATTTTTAGTATTGAACCGGAAGCTGCACTAGTGCTTTCTCCTACGTCTTTACACCAGGAATTTATAATGTTTTAATAAATAGAATCAATGCTCGGTCAAAAACGGCAGCTTACCCAAAACTCTCTTCTTTTCACATTTCAAAACTCAAAAAAATTTTCAGAAATCACAAGAAAACTACTTTTTATCTAAATGTTAAAAAATGAGCAATATAGGAACAATAAAAATATGTACATTATTCACCTGTTAATACACCAATAATAAGGCAGCATTATTGAATATGTAAATATTAATGCTGTTTATCACATTATTCTCATCATGTGCCTCTAGTTGTTGTTGGAATTCAACTTAATAATCCATACACTGCAGAAAATGCATAGAAAAATTGTTTGACAAATATTTTCATGTATCATAAAATTATTGTATTTCTTGGACTGTTAATCAGGTTGGAAATATCCAAAATATTATTGAAAGAAATAGACTTGTTTGCAAACTACAGTAGTCTGCTTGTTCCGATTTAATAAAGTTTTTGATAGAATCTGTGCTTGTGTTTCAAACATCGCCATTTTTAAGACTGGATTTTTTCTGTCTGGAAGAAAATTTGTACAAGCTGCCTAGGCAGGTGTTGATAGAATGATGATGATAAAACAGTGTCATCATGACTACTAGTGTAAGCTGCTCAAACTTTTGGTGGAAATACCTCACATGTCTATAACAACAAATAGAATTTTGCACCAAATTTCTTTTATCTGTCAGAATGTCTTCATTAACAAACTGCAAGTTGTTTTACTCAAACAATTCTTCACTTCCAGCTCATTAAATGTCTTGATGGTGAATATTCACTAGATATTACATCTCCTTTGAATATTAACCTTTTATGTAATGTATCTTGATGGTGAATATTCACTAGATATTACATCTCCTTTGAATATTAACCTTTTATGTAATGTATCTTTTCAGAATTCTATCCGAGGACTACAAAATGGGGGCCTAAGTGTTGTGTCCATCACCGATGTAACTCCAGTACCTCACAATGGTTGCCGACCTAGAAAAGTCCGGAGATTGTGAGATCATGTAACAATAATAAAATTATTTCACTGTTAGGGTATAAAGTCTTTTTTCACATTGTTTTAAATGTCAATCAAAGCTTATAAAGAGTTACTTTGATTAATGGAAATGTTCTTTGCATATTTCTTTGATAAAAGTGTCAATAAAGCCATGCCCACATATTCCTTGGCCAGCAGTCTCTAAATGGAAAGTTGGAAGATAGAGGTATGGGGTGGGGGAGGAGATGTGGGAGGGGTAGGAGGAGTGAAACAGCTTTGTATCTTAACAGTTTGAACGTAACACTTAGTGTTCAAACTTTAGTATATTTTCTTGATTCCGAGATGTAACGAAGAATTCATTTGGTCAAAAATTATATTACACTACATATGGTTTGTAACTTACTTTCTTGTTCTCTTAAGCATAATTAAAAAGTCTTTCATCATAGAGGACAGAGGATTCTATAACAAAAATTTTGTCAGATTTTAACTTTGAAATGTTTTGTCCAAAGCTAAGCTGGCTCGATCTCAGCAATAGAATTTTACATAACCGCATGTTGGTAAGAAAAGAATGGCTTCTATTTTAGATTGTTGTTGTAGCTATAATGTTTTAATAGAAATTCTTTTCTCTGTATGTTTTCATCACCGTTGGTCACTATTATTATTTTTTTTATCTTTTCATCCTTTCTCTATTAAATATATTATCCTCATATAACGATCAAAACATTTATAATCAAACTAGTGCTCTGGCTGGTATTCCCCCTTATTGTTATTCCAGGTATATAATAGTGCTCTGGCTGGTATTCCCCCTTATTGTTATTCCAGGTATATAATAGTGCTCTGGCTGGTATTCCCCCTTATTG
>JAOBRB020190459.1:0-12376 GCA_027575285.2 Zoanthus pulchellus
AAATAAACTACTACAGTTTGCTTTAAAACCAAAGTCGAAACATCTTTCTTTTGTTTAGCAAAGATTGAAATTGTTAATTTAGTGAGTCTTCCACGCATCTTTTAGGGTGGTATGGAAACAAAAGAGTTAAGAATACTCTAATTCGGGTTCTAATGAAAAACGTTCAGTATGTCACGTGATATTTCGATGTTCGGTACATGACTTCGGAAAAACCAGCGCCTGTGGTTGATCACACGTACTTATATATTGATCAATGAACAACAGTCAAGATACAACATCTCCGTGACGTAATATCTTACTTACTCCACGAGCTCTATCACAGGATACCTTTGATTTATAGACTGTTTCTATAGAAACAACGACGCAGCATTGCATTCATGACATATGAAACGACTGGGGTTTTTAATAAACATTTGTCCTCATATTATATTATATAACAGTTATTGTCGTTTTCAGTTTATATATAATAAGCCGTATGTTACTTTAAAAGCGTTCATATTTTAAGATGAGACACTAAAACCAAGCACTTCGAAGTTGAAATGACAGAATATAATTGCTAAATACGGTTAATGCTGGAAGACTATCATCGCGCGATAGGGGATCAGTAATAGATGTATAACCTGTGCAGTCAAAATTAAAAACAAAACTGTGTATTCAACAGTCATCAACATTTGTAGTAATACTTTTTACGACGTATAATTCAGTAAAAATCTGTGGCTATTTGTTCTGGAGGATAGATCGGACAACTATTCGTCATGTTAGGCATAATATCAGAAATCTTTTAAATTCTATTGACAAAATCTGTTTTACGAAAAATTATGATAAAGCAGCAAAATTTAAAACAATTTCAATCTTCAATGAGCAAGTTAATACTCTTGTCTTGGCTTATTACGGGCTTCTCGAGCTTGCCGAAAATTAAACTTGCTGTTTGTCGAGATGTCCTTTTGATGTTGCTTTTACTGTTTTAGATTATAAGTAAAAAAATAATAAATCTCTAACTGAAACTGTTTCAGTTAGAGATTTTTATTTTTTTTACTTATATATAGAGTCAACTGGATGAATGAAAATATTCATTATCATGTTTAAGATTTATGAACGGCGCCAAACAAATGCAATACACAAATCATATTATACGATAAGAAATCGTACATTTGCTTTAGCGAATAAAACGAAGTTAACATTGCCCAGATTGTTTTTTAAAATGAAGATTATGGTTTATATATAGATAACTCAAAAATTAAATGAGAATAATTCTTTTGCGTTGTAGAGAGCATAAAACATTTTCCATTCTGAGATAATTAATTTCTCTCTAAGATACTTCGAACTGCGAAGAAAGATCTTACGCCTTTAAGTTTAAGACCACGGATAGATCTTTCTTTTTTAAATATACACGATGTTTAAAAACATTTTGATTTTTATAGTTTTCAATAATTACGAAGCCAAATGTAATTTTTTTATACAAAACTTACAATGTGTCAGAAAAATCATATCATTATTTTCTTGCATTCACAATGGCGTATTTTTAAGATGGCTGTATGGTGGTGTGTTGCCTAGGCGACAACAAATTTATTCTTAGTAAATCTAATCGCTGTGTAAATATATATAGGCAAACACTTCCTATTTTTCGCATTCTACGTCAAACAAAACCTGCCAAATCTTTTTTTTCGGCAAGAAATTCACATAAAATATTAATAATGCAAAACTGCTTAGGTTTTCACCAACAAAACTTTGCCTCAGTTTGGCGGAGTATACCAATAAACTTTTTAAAAATTAAGGTCTCGAAAAATCTCTTCACATAATCAAAAATTGATTGTAAATAAACGCTTTTTCCTGCTTACTAGTTATAAAATTCAAATTGTTCTTCAACTCGTCTGTAAAATTTGCATTCTGTAAACAAAATTTATTCAAAGATATTTTCATTTTGTGTCAGTGGATTTCTGAGACAGGAGAAATTTATTTTTGATTTTTCAGTTCGAGAAAACTGAAAAGCTTTCAGTTTGAAGCAAACAGTATTCCAGAAAGAATTAACATCGTTTTTTAACAAAAGCCATCAAATATAATTCAACTCCAACGAGACAAGTAATTTTTGCAAACTAAATATTCATGCAATTATATTGTCGTTGCTATAAAAACTTTGAAAGGACAAAAAACGTATACATATATTTTTTTAATATATAACAAGTGGCTTTACAATCAGCTAATACGATAAGATCGCCAATACAATTTTGAAATAATAATTTTTACTCCTATATTTTCAGGCCGTTGTTTGATCAAGATTACTAAAATATGCGTGGCTGCAGAAAACGATACGTGTTTTCTTTAAGGCATTGGAAGAAAATTTTCTCAGCGATTGTTTGAGAAAACAAAGAACTACAATTTAGTCTCGAATGTTGCGAATATCTTTTCATTTGGCGGAAAAAGAAAACGGGTAGCAGCAATGTCGTTTGGCCTTTCTCGACCTTCACTTCACGTACACTTTTACACACACCAGTTATATATATATTTTTAAAAAAAGCTAGAGAAAACTCCAAATTGACAAGCGCATCAAATCAAGAGTAAGAAAGTTGAGCCGATGGCAAACGGGAAGATTTGAGACAGAATGACTTTCAAAAAACGCTCACCTTTTAAAGAACCTTATTTCTTTATGATTCCTTGCTTGGTTTATAATTTCTTTCGGTTTCCATTCGCCGCTAAAGTTTCGGTTATTCTAACAATGCTTTTCATGTTCGAAGAAGATCTGTTTACAACTTACTTGGTCAGAGAAAAAAAAATCTGTATTAAAATATACTTAATGGCGTAAAAAAGAAATTAAAGTTATTTGAACTGTTATAAACGATAATGAGCCTCGTTTTAAAGCAATCCAAGGTGACAGGTTGCCATAGTAATGAGATTTGTTTACTTCATCTTTCAGTTTCAACATATCATTTTAACGTCAAAAACCACTATTTAAGAAAAGTTACCCGCGCAAAACACTTCAATACGTGTTTTTTTAAAGACTGAAGTTATATAATTTTATAAAAACAACGAGGATCAGGCTGGGACTGAATAAATAAGTGTTTCTAGTTGAAACTTTACTGAATCTTGTCATTTAAGTTGATAGCACATCACCTGTAGCTGAAGAGAGACGTTCAGCATTCTCTTTCAATGCCGCCTTGTCTTTGTGTTTTGAGTCCTCACAATTTCAAACAGCTCACAGAAATAAGAACAATATGAAGCAACCATAAACTTAAAAACTCAAGATCGGCAAATTTACTGATTCTATGAATCAAAGGCAAAGCGCGTTGGCCGTTGGCGTTGTTCAGCCAACGATAAGGTTGAAGGAAAATTTGAAGAATTCTTTCCAATCAAAAAAAGGAGAAGCTATTTGGCAATGAAAAGCAAAAGAATTAACACAATTTTAAAATTCGTAAAAGGCAGCCGCTTGTTTAGGGGCTGAATACAAATAACTGTCTTTCCTACGTTGTTTAAACACCTGATTAGGAAAGATACAAAAACGAAACCAATGACAATCATGTTATTCGATTTTAAAAAGTTACTTTATGTTACTTCATTTGCTTCAAAATATTTTCCTAAATTCTATGACAGGATCGACCATGCATATATATTGCATCTATAAACTAGAAAATTCTTAGCTGTCGACTTCGACAAAGTATAGAATTATTTGCTTGAGACAACAGTTATGAAAACATGATTTTTAATGGAGAAAGTTCTTTTGGAAATTAAAACTAGTTTTTAATTCATTTATCTCGGAAAAAATCGGACAGCTACGGAGTAGATATCTGTTATTTGTTGAGTAATACTGCCTCTTTAAAAGAACTGTTTCAATTCAATAAAATTTTGTTTTAAAAAACCGGGCTGTTCACAGAAATTGATGATATCCTCCTGACATTTCAAAAGGCTATATTTGCCATACCTTAGCAAATATTGAAAAATTTCATCAGAAAAATTAAACAATGCTCTAAAATTAAGATTTACTATTATTGAAGGTTGGTGCATGCAGTGATTATTTGGTTTTTTGAGGGAAGGCAGGTGGGTTAGAATTTTGTCCTCATTCATTTTTCTAGCGACTAATGAGTACAGGCATGCGTTATTTAGTAATTTAGGTTGCAAGGAAGTATTATTTCAAATGAAAAATGCACAAACCGAAGAATCAGATATTCAACAAAATGTGAATCGAATAACATAATTTTTTTAAAAAAACACACAACGCTTTTTTATGCTAAACGCAAACATGTTTCGGAAAACCTTTGCCTTCTTCAGTGCGAAAATTACTAGTTACAATGACAAGTATTTATAAATAGATAGAATAAATTATGATAAATGAATATCAATGATACAAAGAAACCCGTGAAAATTATAAAGACAACTTTAATTTAAACTAAAATGCTTCACTTGTTGGTTGAGAGAGGGTTTATATTAGTTATATTTAGATGTATATCTGTAAGTCATGCACGCGCGTACTCTCTTTGTTATTAATTTGTTTTTCACGCGCAAAATTGTTGTTTTTGATGTTGTTGTTGTTGTTGTGTGGCGTATGCCGCGAATACTGATTTTAAAGGATTATCTATTGTATTTCTTTACTTTACTAACGTTGTTCAGGTACTGTACTCACTTAGTGGGTGGCTCCACCGAAATTGTTTTTCAATCAGGGTACAGGATTTGATGGAGCCGAAACCAATTGTAGAATTGCACACAATTTGGGCATCCTCCTGATTAACAGTAACTGTTTTTGACTTTTGCTATTATTTTCAGCAGCATTATAGTTATGTCTGTTCAGATATCTATTTCATTAAATTAATGAAAATGGCTTCTTTAATTTTAAGTTGAATTTGAGTTGAGGTTTGTTATAGAATACTGAAACAATTGGGAGAACTTATGTAAAAGACGACATTTATCAGAATCAGCAAGGTGTTTGTAAATATGAGAGGCCTTATCCCTTGTGAGGTGCTCGTTCACACGTGTTGAAAGATGTCGGCATATCTCGCCAACGTAGCAGGCGCTACATCATGCACAAGAAAATGTATAAACCACGCATTGAAAGAACACTCTCACGCTAGAGCTGCCATAACAGTCAGAAGTTTGTTTAGAACAGAAAATTCTAGCGTCATGGCAACGTGACGTCACACTTTAGTTTACATGTAGTAGAACCTCGCATTCTTTATTGACCCGGTTTGATTGTAATATATGACAATCTGGGCTGCCTGTGGTTTGTGCACAGAAACAAATTGGTACACTACATTTAGTATGGCACAAAGTACTTAAATGACATTGTGTCCAGTTGTTGGTGTTATGATGGCAACTAAACGAGTAAGACTTTGATTTTCGTTTGGAAATGTTTTATTTGAGGAACAATGGCCGTTTTAATAATAAGTCCAAGATAAGTGGTGTTTGTTTGTTTACAACTAAAAGAACTCAAAGGTTGGCGAAAACTTCATCTACAAATGTGAATGGCCACTCTGACAGTAATAAACAAGAAACTGGGCCCAAGTCATATGAATCGTCCCGTCGTGGGTCTTTTTTCCAAGTTGAGCCTGAGCTAGGCAATCAGTTTAAACGAGATGTCTTCTTGTCGACGTACCTTAAGAGACATTTGCCAACTGAAGTGAGTACATGTAGAATTAGATACAATATCTTTTAAAATCCTAAGTGAATCACTCTCATTTGTTTGGACACTGCCTATTTTTGTATAAAACATTACCATCTCATCAAATGCGTAACTGTGTATACCTCTTTAGATTTTCAAAGATATCAAGGAGGATTTGGAAAAGTTTGGCGAAAGAGTAGCGAATGATGTGTATGAAATGGGAAGAGATGCTGAATTGCACCCTCCTGTCCTTCAACATTTTGATGCTTGGGGAAGGAGGGTCGATCGTATCACTACAAGTGAAGGATGGAGAAAGCTGCATGGTGTATCAGCTGAAGAGGGGTTAATTGCTATTGCATATGAAAGGAAATATCGACAATGGAGGTTTGTTGGTGTCGGTTTATTGACCAGTTTTAAGCAGGAGTATCTTAATGTACACGGTTTAATCATTTTGGGATTTCTGCAGTATTTGATGATTCAAGTATTTTAGTTCCCTCCATCTTTCCAGTGTTCATGACATGTTGGGTTTCAAATAATGCATGGCAAAAAACGTATTACTTTGAATCCCGTAATATATTCAAACTCATAATGTCTTGCACTGCCAAATATAAAATCTGGCTGAAATTCAGTTTTTTAAAATGGCATTTTTCGTGTCTTTTCTCTTCAAAGTGAGAAGAAATCTTTTTTATCAATGCAAACCAAGTGCATATACAGGAGTTTGAGTGCACACTGCTGTAGCAGGCAATCAATCTGCTTTGACCTTCTTTTTCCCAAGGCCTCTTAGCATCCAATAAGCTAGCCTTCAGCACTTGCTTGGCCAAAATAGTGAAAGTGTCCTGATTTCTGATTTCCAAATGTTGGAGTTGCTAAACTACAATCATCCTCTGACAGTTTTAATTGCCATTTTTTTCTTACTTTCTGTATATGGCAACCAAAATGCTCACAGCTTGGATTATAAAGTATGCAATTACTGTATGATATCTGTACAATTATCCAATCAAGCCTTACACACGGAAACAATTTTTCCTGAAAAGGAAACTTAAACAGTTGTATTTTAATTAATTTTGTAAAATTGCAATAAACAACAGAATGCCAGCATTTTTCATGGATTCCAATTTTTTTCTACATCCCTTGTCCTCAGAGCCCACATGACTGGCCGCTCAAATGAATGAACTGGTTTGAAAAAAATCTTGGTGTATAAAGCATCAAGTATTAATAAAAAAATGTACTAATCAGCAATAATTATTAAAAATTTTGCATAGTGTCTTATTGTAGAAAGATTAGGATTTGAATATTTTAAAATTTTCTATCAGACAGTTTCATTAACCAACTGTTAAATTTTCTGTTTCTTATATTCTACAGTCGCCTCTATCAATCAGCTAAACTGTACTTGTTTTCACCATCTTCTGGTCTGTATTCTTGTCCCCTGGCAATGACAGATGGTGCAGCTTCAGTTCTAGAGGTTATTTTAATTATACATTAATAAAATACTAGTTATTTAAAAGGCATAAATAAAAATGTTTATTTAATAAGTAAGCTATTAAAGCTACTGTGGAAACTGTGGCGAATGGAGTGAGATGGTACGGGTATGTGTTAAGGAGGGATGACAACCATGTTTTGAGGAAGGCATTGGAGTTTGAAGTGAATGGAAAGAGGAAACAAAGATGACTGAGGAAGATATGGAGATCGCAGGTGGAGAAGGAGAGTAGGATTGTTGGTTTGAAGAAGGAGGATGCAATGAATCAAGCAAGATGGCGAGTGGGAGTGGGAGGGATTGCTGGAAGAGTGGGGTAAATCCGGCTACCCTCGTTACGAGGATAAAACTGGATCAAAACTGGATTGATGATGATGCTGCTGTAGAAATATCTTGCCAACATTTTGTCCAATAATGATGCTGATATTTGGCTATATCTTCTGGATGATCTTAACAAATCCATAAGTTCTCAAATTATTATTAATAATTATTATTGTTAGAATTGGGTTACTAAATGAAACAACACATGATTCACTGCGACTCTGAGTTTCGTGCTTGGGCACTCATCAGGCTCTACACAAAGGTGTATTGAGCACTCTGAAGTGGTGTTTGCTACAACTCCTCATGATTATTATTATTATTGTTATTATTATTATTTAACACAACTAAAATACTTTGTTGTCTGCCTTAGTACCAAATATTGATTGTATTGGGATTTCGGGATTCAGACAGGTCAAAGAATATAGAATCTAGAAAGCAATGTTTGGTATCATCTTGAAACTTTTTAAAGATTTTTGCATAATTTCTCACTTGTTTACATTAAGTTTTATTGTCAGTGGCTGAACTAAACACTGACCAGTCACTTAGTTTTTGTATGGCAATGTAGCAGTTTACCATATGGCATTACTGAGTTATCAGCCATTTTAAGTCAATTGAGAAGTTGTGTTTATAAACTTCCAGAAAAACCTCTTAAACTATGTGATTTGTCAAATACTGTAACCGTAGACTTTTTACTTTAATTAATTAGTAATTTATGCATGTTGTTAACTGAATGAATGTTTATTTTTTCATTTTGTTCCTAGAACTGCTATCTGAGTGAACAGAGATATAAGAAAGCATTCAAACATCTCACTACCCGAGCACCATCGGAGTTTTGGACTTCAGGACAATGGATGACTGAAAGGAAGGGAGGATCTGATGTTGGTTAGTACTGTTACTGTAACTCACTAGATACTAACATTACTTAATATGGAAACTAGAACTTTCTTATTGCCGTGGATTCTGGAAAGCTCCTGGCAACTATATCTCGGAGGCATTTTATCCAAAGTGTACGGATTTTTCTGCATTTGAAATTTTTTAAAATTGATTTCTTTTAGTAATATAAAAACTGCATTTGCTTTATAGACACTAAAAATGTTGCCATCAACTTGTTTTTGCAACTTTTGTTCCATCCCGTTCATTTTCAGCGTTTGGAACAGAAACAGTTGCTGTTAAACAAAACGACAGTAGCTACAATCTGTTTGGTTATAAGTGGTTTAGTTCAGCTACTGATGCAGATATGTCATTAACTCTTGCAAGAATCCAACAGCCTGACGGTACTACCATACCAGTAAGTGTAACAAGAACACTAATCAGATTGCATACAGTAGTCTCTGCTAAGTTGAAGAAGCATTATCCTTAATTTTTTGCTAATCTGAGCCACATTGTTCGTAATAAATCATTGCTTTTAGTATTTATTAATCAACCGATATCCATTTTCTTTTTCTCTGATCACGTTATCTGGACAAGACTATTATTTGATTTTGAAGCAGAAGTCAAAATGACAGGAAATGTGCACACATAAAAGGAATTAAAAAAACTTTTAATAAAATTATTAATTTTTTTTCTCAAAAAATATTGTGCATTTTATCTTATCTTTTTGGTAAGTTCAAGTTCTTTATTTGCCAGAAAAAAAATACATGAGTTTTAAAATAAGAACTTCTAGAAGGCTTACAATTTTCCTGGCGAGGAAGCTCGTTGAAAAACCTCAAGGCTTATCGGCATGAGCTACCTCATTAAAAAACATGTGTTATTGTGAGCACTTATTAAGATTAAACTTAGAAAAACAAGCTAAGCAACAATACCAAACACACGATTACAAGACGACGGAAAAAAACAACACAAAACCAACATCTAAAATTTAGGTGAGGAGAAATGCTTTCAATCTAGATTTAAAAATTGAGATGAAAGCTGAATTTTGAATCTTTCTAAGGAATTGAAAAACTTTGGATAGCAAAAGATCGAATATCAGTTCTTGCTGAAAGCACATGAAACGTTTTTGAATTTCAATTGTTGTAAGAAGAGAGTAAATGTCACTTGTCACAGTAAACATTCCAGATGTCAAATATGCTTGGAAGAGTTAATTACTAATTACTAAAACAATTATTTCCCCAGCTGGGTCAGTGACTAGTGCTAGATATAATTATTACTGTACCTTCCCATTGAGGGATAGTTGTTATTTGCTTAAAAACATGTACTAGTTATATTGTTGATAGTAAACATGAATTACAGCATTAACAATACTTTCTGGAGATAAAATAACCTAACTCCACTCCCTAAAGCTATACACTACTGCAGAGTCATTATAAAAATCAATGACAAGTAAAATTTAGAATGACTTTTCAAAAAAGTTGCTGTCAGTATTTCCAAGTTTATGTAATCATTGTAAAAATATATCTGTTGAACAATATTATGTATTAGTAAAATCCAACTAGTAGGCAATTATCAATTCTGCGTTATGATTGGTTGAGCTTCTAGTAGGCTATTTGTTATAGCCTTCTAGTAGCGAAAAGTGCCGGCCGACTAAACCAAAGCAATGGCGGCTGAATCGCATTTTGCTGAAGTTTTGGATGAGTATTTGAGTTCATTATAACATAAATCTATACCAAAATCTACAAAGAAGTCAACTAAATATGGAATGACGATATTTAACGGAAGGAGTACACAAGTAAGTTTGAACTGTTGACAAATGTTACCGTAAATTTGACTCCTTTTGCAACTACTATTTTTATCGTCTTTTTGACAAACTAAAATTATATAACTATTTTTTACAGAATAGTTTTCAAGCCAAACAAGGTTTGAAACTCTGATAGAAGAGATGAAGAAAGAAGAGCTAAATTACTGCCTGAAAGGGTTTTTTTTGCTGCAATGAAGCAGAAAGACGGAAAAGATTTCAATGTTTCGTCTAGTGAGTACGCCTGGCCGTAATTATGTTTTGACGTAAAAGTAAAATCAAAGTTTTGTCCTCGGTATTTTTTTTTTGACCAACTAGTTGGATTTTACTAATTAAACAATTATTCGCCTGGCCGTATTTGTAATGCTTTGACGCAAAAGTAAAATTAAAGTCTAGATTTAACTAGTGAAAGATGTCTTGTCCTCGATATTTCTGTTTTTAACCAACTAGTTGGATTTTACTAAAACAATTATTTCTCTCGCCCTCGTGGCCTCTAAGTCCAAATAGCCCATTCGGCCTTTGGCCTCATGGGCTATTGAATCAGAGCCCATTCGGGCTTGAGGAATAATTGTTAAATATGTACTGAGTCCTCTGCATGCCGTAATAATTTTAAAATTAGTAAATATTGAATAGTTTTACCTGCTTAATTTATGGATACTTATGTTTGTGTTTTAAGTATACACAAGACAAGACTGTATATACAACCCCTGAAACTAAAACTTTGTTGCCCAAACCTCTTTGGTCAGTTAAGATCTTTTTATCTGGATTTATGAGATATCAGACCTCCCCCTTTGCTGTCATTGCCTTCTGAATTGTCAAGATTCGTGAACAAAAAATGAGATATTTTTTTCTGTTAATGTATTTTTATTCTTGAATTGTCACAAATATTCCATGTTGACAGGGTAGCAGGGGATTGACTATGTTTTATCTGGAGACAAGAAATAGTGATGGCTCTCTGAACAACATTGAAGTGCAGGTCAGTAAACGATTTTGCTAGTAGGTGAAGTGTTTATTGATTAATGAAAATTCAAATAAATTTAAGTTTTAATCTTCTGAATCTGAAGATCATGCTCTGTAGGAACCAGCCCACTTTTATACCATTGTGTAATCAAGCATCAGCTGTGCGTATGATCAGTGAACAATCAAAGTTAAATCGGAAAAATCTTCTAGAAGTGAACAGGGTTCGTCCAGGTCCTCAAAAACCATGAAAGTCCATAAATTTCAGTTTCCAGTATTTGAGGCCTTAAAAGTCCTTAAGTTTTACAAAAAACAGTCGAGGTCCTTAAAAAGTCCTTAATTTTTTTCGTTGTCACTGAAGTCGGCATTTTGTTTGAATCACGAGTCATGTACTTAGCTTACAAATTAACTGCAAAAAGTGCACATTAATAGTTCAGTCTGCTTACGTAATGCCAAATCAAACCTTTGTTGTTCTATAGACTTTAGTGTCAGCTCCGTGAAAAACAGCACTAAAACGTGCCTATAACTTAAGAACTGTGTCAATTAAGGAAAATTGCAATATCGCAAAAAGTTTGGTTTTAGGTCAGTTCTGGTGGTTGATGTCCCATGGTTTAGGTTCTCAAAAACCAATACTCTTACCTTAAAAAGTCCTTAAAAAGTCATTAAATTTTGCTTTGAAAACAGCGGACGAACCCTGAGTGAAGACATTGTAAATTACTGTATTACTGTAAATGAATTCTTCATCTTCTTTTCTTAAGTTTAAAATAAATGTCAAGAGAAAAACGGAACTCTATGAAGAGTTTGGTGTTTCGGCATCAAAGAACAATGAATCAGAATGTTATAAAGTACATGAATCTCTTAGCGGAATTTGCAAGACTTTGAAACAAAACACAATTAACAAGACAAGTATGATCTTTTTGTTTCCAATTTTGAGTTGATTGAACACATCCTTGGGCGACCCGATATGGCGTATTTTGTACGATATGAAAAAGTTCTGCAAAGGGCTTATTTATCATGTACATTATGTCAACAGGATACCTGAGAATACATAAAACATATGATTAGAAAACTGGAACGGAACAGAATAAGTCTTATTAAATTTACCTAGAAAGAAATAAGAGAAAGATAACATATACAGCCCTCGGCGGGAAATGAACCCACATCTTCGGTTTACTAGTCCGACGTGCATGTTAACCACGACACCACAAGGACCAACCACGCTTGTAACGCAGCGGGACAATGTTATGTAGTAACATTTACCTGTTTGCCGTGAAACGAACGGTCCTTTTGCAAGCATTTGTTTCTTCTTTGGGTATTATAATTTTACTGTAAACTTCGTAAAGGAACACAATTATACAGAATAGAGCTC
>JAOBRB020190570.1:0-12376 GCA_027575285.2 Zoanthus pulchellus
TATACTTTATTGCTCCGATAACAACATAACCCATTTTCTTTCTGCAGTCCGTACATTTGGTCTACGTAGTGGAATCAGAACTGACAAGGGTATGGAAAACGTTTATTTTGCTGATTACATAATTTCAAAAAGAGGACCTAACAGAGATAGTGTCATAGAGGGAAAAGGTTTTGGCGTGATATTTTTTATGGTATTCTAGCTTTATACTACAAGCTCTTTTACTTTATGGAGGATGAGGGGATTTTTGATTCCTTGAACGAGATTCATCTTGCAGCACTTCACCATGTTTACATGGTGAAACAAATCAATGAGAAATTGTAAGTATGGTGCAAGGCATGGTCGCATCATAGGATGCGCACAACTAAGTCCTCACCAGTTCAGATGTGGATTTCAGGACAACTACAAAATCCATGTGGACTTGAACTATCTGATGATGATATGGTGTACTATAGTGTTAAAAATGTTGTTCATAATGATGGTGATGGTGGTGGCAGCAGGCCTATCGTGTATCCCCTGAGTGGAGTTGTGAGTGAACAGTGCTTACAGCAATCGGTTTCTCATGTACCACTTGATTGGACATCTGACAATTATGAGGTGGAACACTTTATCAAAGCAGTAGAAATTATAAGTTCTTTTACACAGTAACTTTATTTGGTACATGCATGCATCTTCACTGGTGATTTTAGGATTTAGGATCACCGTTGCATGCAATGTGTGTTTCCAGAAAATATCAATGTATCTCTCCTAAGGTTGCATGTGTAGTGAGTCCAAAGGGGTCACGCCTTGCTCATCTGTACCGCATACCCAAAACACACAAGGCAAAACTGTCTATGAGGCCAATTCTATCCGCCTCAGGAACATACAACTACAACTTAGCAAAGTGGCTGGATGAAAAGCTCAAGCCATTATTAATCAACACTAATACGATCACTAATATATTTGTCTTCGTCAACGACCTGAAAGATCTCAGAGACAACAATGGTGATATTTTAGTGTCAAACGACGTTACGTCATTATTCACTAACGTATCCCTCTTGGAGACCATCGACATTCTAGGTGAAAAAGCCTTTATAGACGATTGATTAAAAACAAGACCTATGATCTAGACATATCAAAACAGGATTTGGAAGAGCTACTTAAAGAAGCAACCATGGATCAGCTTTTTTAGTTTAAAAGCCAGCTTTACAAGCAAACAGGTGGTGTTGCCATGGGATCATCCCCAGGCCCACTTTTATCTAACGTCTTTCTTTGCTCTGTCGAGAAAAAACTTCTCCGTGAAGACTTTACACCAAAGATTTAAAGGAGGTATGTTAAAGATACCCTAACTGTAATAGATAGCATTTCATCTGCCCAATCTTTTCTTGAAGCATGTCACCCTGCATTGCATTTTACCATGGAAATGGCCAAAAACAATGAACACCATTTTTAGGGATGATATTAATGAAGAGAGGAAAGAATTCGCAAACACGTGTCTACAGTAAACCCATTAACACCGGGCTGTTGTTACATTATTATAGCAATGTAGACAATAGAAAAAAAACCTTGTCAACACTATAATAAGTCGTGCGCACAAACTGTCCTCTAATCGTGAACTCTAATTATCTAAATGTGACAGCCTTAGACGGATCATTGCCAAATTAAAGTACCCCTCACATCTTGTAAATTCTACAATCCAGTCTTTTATAACAGAAAGTACAGCAACTGTTGGTGATTCTAGTGTAGATGAAACGCACGTGCGTATTACTCTCCCGTTCAGAGATAAAAAATCGGCTGATGTCTTGAAAAAAAAATTACGTGGGCTCGGCAGAAAAATTGATGTCTCATTTCAACCTATTTTCAAGAGCCGCAAGATAGCCGATGACATTCGTGTTTCAGAGCCCAAACCTAACATCGTCAATGAACAATGCGTGGTATACAAGTATGAATGTCCACTGTGTGAAACAGGGTACGTGGAGTACACCACCCGACATCTGTTCCAGCGCATTGACGAACATCAACTACCGAACTCAGCTATCAGCAGACATCTCCAGTCTACTTACAACACTAGCAGCAAAGAAATTCACAGGAACTTTTCCGTTCTTAAAAAATGCCGTGGAAAACTGGACTGTCTTATCCATGAGAAGTTATATATTAAACAGCTTCAGCCCTCTGTCATCAAACAATCTGACAATCTGACTCTGTATAAGCTAAAGTAACTATTTAAAGTTCTTCTTTGTTTTTAATAATTATATTTATTTTATATATACATATGATAACAAATTCGTGCGCGTGCGTGTTAATAAAATTCAAACTAACCGATAATATTACAGGAAATATAACTTACATAACGGTAAAGGTTTAAAAGTATAATAGTAAGCTGACATGATCAACTTTAAACTAACCAATAACATTCTAGAAATCATAACTAACAAAACGTGAAAAGTTAAAACATTTTAGTAATGATTTCTAGAATGTTATTGGTTTGTTATTTCAGCATTATCACTTAATTTTACACGAGCCTGTCAATACTCACAGTCCAGTGCGTTTTGTCTTAGCTATTGTCCTTTTACAGTTCATTACTCCATTGCATGTATTTAGCTTGCCGAGTTTGCATATTTGCATATGTTTGGCCTAGTTCATACGTCGCACAATCGTCGAATTTAATGCAGAAGAATTTATTTCGAAGCTCTCCATGCAATTAAATTCGACGATTCTGTGACGTATAAAATGAATTGAATTCGTCGAAAGAATTAAATTCGTCCACGACGTTTTATCCGTCTTCGAAAGACGGATACAACGTCTCAACAGCATCTCGTTTCAGACGTCGCGCAAACGACGCATTGAATTAAATGCATATATTATGTTAATGCCAAATAATTATAATAATTTTCAAAAACTGAGCCGGCAGACTATCATGACGCTGATTTCCTTCACTGCGTATGGACATAACAACGCTAAAGTGCCATCTTTGTTTTATTTTTCGCGCGAAGTCTGAATAGTATGGCGCTTTGGAGGAAAATTTTGCTTTCGAGCTGCAATATCTGTAAACGACAAACCAAATATAGTTGTATAACTTGTGGAAAGAGTGTTTGTGTTCGGTATCAGTGCTCGGTTGCTGAAAATAACGAAGATACTGTTGGATGGGAAGAAAACAAAAGCGTGGGCTACTGTATGAGTTGTGCTGAAGGCAGAAAAGATTCCGGCAGAAGCAACACTGACGAAGAAGAAAATGATAGTATGAATTCCACTAAAAGCGACGACGACGACAAGTCCGATTCTGGTGAAGACATCAAAAAAGCCAGCTCGGAGGAAGGCAAAACAAAAAGGAAAAAGCTTGGCCGGAAAGCAGCCTGGAGGGAATCCCAAGTAACCGATATGGTCAGCGTTATCTGTAATGATGAGAAACTGGTACGTAAACTTATTTTTACAAACGTAAAGAAATCAAGTAACACTGATGCTTATGAAAAAGTGATACTGCAGCTTGGGAGTGATTTCCCTTTCACAGTGAAGCAAATGAGGACTAAATTCAAATGGTGCGTCAGTGTATGCAAGAAAGTTTGCCTCACAATAAAAACCGCTTCTGGAATCAACAATTTTATTGAAGACAAAGGATACGGAAATTGGTTTAACCTTCTTTACCCTTTGGTAAAAGCAGGGACTCTTGTCAACCAGAAAGAGCATATGAACCTTCTGCTCACTGCAGCAAAGATGGAGTTGACTGTGATGATGATGACGACTGTGGCAGCACCTCCTCTAGTGTCACAGAAAAGTTTGATAAACTACCACAGAAGAATAAATCTTTGCCAATAAAGAAACCTAAATCCAAGAAAGGTAAAACTGATCATGTCTCAAAGGTGCTTGAACTGGTCCAAACTACCATTGACAATGATCCAACAAAAGAACTGTTGCAGTTTTTAAAAGAGGACATAAAACAGTCGAGAGAGCAGGAAAGGATGTATTTCCAGATGATGTGTGGGTTCATGAATTCAAATGTACATGGCAATCCCCATTACTATCAAAATCTGGAATCAGATAGTATTCATTCTTTGGATGCTCAAAGTATTCCTTCATCCATGCCCCATAGAAGTAATAGTACACCATATACCCCAACTTTACCTTCAGAAAGTGAAAGTGTTTCTGTAACTACTCCCTACAGTGATTGCAACAGACCATACAGTTTACCATTACTTTCAAGAGATATAAATGTCTCTGCATCCATGCCCCATAGAGTTAGCAGCCAACTTTACACCCAACCACCATCTTATGCAGCACCTGTTTCAACAGTTTCCACCGATGGTGTTCACCCAACTTTTATGAGTCACATTCAGTCATCACATGAAACTCCAAAGTACCATGAACTTAAGCCTTGCACACCAACATACATGTATGAAGAATCACTGAAATAACACTATGAGCATTGATGTACATTGTCATAAGGTTGAAAAAGCTGATATAATATATTATGGGGAATACCACTTAAGTGAAATATTTGCATAGGACAGGGCAAATCTTTGGTTTTGTTCAATTTGAAACAAAATGGCTCGATTTATCAAGTTATAATCTTGAGATCTTCAGTCTCCCCCTTATCTTGAAAAAGAAGAAGTCAATATTTTTTAACCAGACTCTTAAAAACCGGGGGACCTGACCAGAACCCTTTGATTAAAACAATGTCTATCAGATAGATCACTATCCACTGAATAAGTATTGCACTGTCCTTTTAGTGGATATTTATCTGTTATGGCCTTATACACCTTTTGAAAAACTTTGCTTTAAAGGAGTTAAACATTTTTTAGAATCTACAGTACTGTTAAGAGGCAAAATCATGTCTTGTTCATTTTTAATGGTTAAAAATTCACCAACAAGTTACCTTTTTGCTACCACATAGAAATGGTTACTAACCAAGTTCCAACAGAATGTGCACATTAGGCCAGCTTTGGGATTGCTAACCATGATAAATGTTGAGGGTAGTTCTTCTTTTATAAAAACTCAGAATTTATATTAAAAAAATAATATAACCTTTTCAACTGCAACCAGTTTACAAATTTGATTGTGATTATCTATCTATGATTCTTGCTATTTAGAAATCATTGTCGTTGTGTTAAGATTTTTAACATATATACAGTACATAGTATGCAACGTTAATAGACACCTGCACCCCAAACATGTTTTTTAAGAAAAAGAAGATAAAATAACCCAGTGAATACTGTTCACCTGACAACTACAATTTAAAAACTTGAAGGTACATGTCATAATTATGCAGTTACATGAATATAACCATCCAGCTTATGGAATATTAAATTCATACCAAAATTGTTTTAAAGAATGGTATTTCAATGCTAAAAGCTACTTACCACAACAAATTAACTGAAATGTGTTAAGTTAGCATGCAGTAAGAGCACTGACATTTCCCTACAACAGATTTTATGGGCTTGCCAGATCTTTTGTTTTTTTGGTGATACTACTAGGACACTGCTAATTGTATGTAATGTGTTCAGAAATATCTATTCATGATGGAAGGTTTTGTTGGTTATAGCTGTACTTTTGCTGTGTACGTAAATTCTAGTTTGGTTAATGTTGCTTTCAAGAGCTTTGGGCTAAGAACTAGGAATATTTTCAAGATCCACACATTTGTCATATACGATGTATCTCGAGTTAGTTGATTTTTGAGTTCGAAATAAAACGACTGACACTAAGCCATACTGATCTTAGTTTGTGCTTATAAGGCTTCAATTTGTGACCTGACCTTTTTCCAATGATATATAAGGAGTTTTTTAATTAACATCTGGCAAGCATTCTATTCATGCTCTACAGCTGCAAAAATAAATGAATTTTAAGAGCTGTCATTTGTTATTCCACCTGGTTGGGGAATTGGATGGGGAAGAGGATAATTTGGAAGGAAAAGTGCTGGGCAACAAAACTGTTATTGAAAATTTGGCATGCAGGACTTTGAAGACTTTTTGAAAAAGTTTAACTTTAAAACTAGTATTTGAATATTTCAGAAAGGAATTACTAAATTATTATGTACAATTTAAATCTTTGTCCCAAGTGCTGCATCTGACTGACTTCCCCAACTACTTTTGTAACATATTTTTAGTTAACTATCATTGAACTCACTAAAATTAAGTCTTTCAGTATATAAAATAGGTAAATGGCTAAAATATATGTGTAAATGTTTAAAAACTCAAATGTTTGAGTTTCAGTTTTTAAGCATTTACACATGTATTTTATTCTTTTATCTATTTTACAATTTAGTCAATTATTAATTAATTATTAATAATTACTTTCTTTAAATTTCATTTTTTATACTTATTGCCCTTCAACTATGTGTTTAATTATTTACCAAATTTATGTTGTGCTTGGTCTTGGAGATGCTCAGCATACAGATATGAGCATCAGTATGTCTTCCCTTTTAAACTTTTTTTGCTCAAAGCCATGTCTCAGCATGTTGACATTACTTCTATAGTTATAGCTGAGAGCCCTTCATGAAGTAAAAACAAAAATGTTTCTTTATCAAGTTGGAAATATCGAAATCCTGGATCTGTGTGGGATAAGGATTTTAGAAATTACAGTAATTCCAGAATTTTGCCAAGAGTAACCCTTTTATAAAATTGTTTCACCACCTTTCAACTTTTATATAAACCCTGGAAACCATTTTAAGAAGCTCCATGTTCAAATCTTGAAACTAGGAGCCTCCATTCTCTTGGAAAACAATCTGTAAATCACATAAGGTATTATTATCAGAAAACAGCATTGTTTTAAAATCTTGATTTCATGTGATACATTAATAATAAAGTATGTAGTTTTAATACATTTCACACCTAGGACCACAATATTTCCTTGGTGCTGTTTTGGGCATCCCAGGTTGTATGTACTTTAAACTTTTTGTCCTGTTTTTTTACAGTCCACAATCATTGTTGTGTTGGTATTTATCATGTGAATCTAGCAAAATAAAAGAAAAATTATCCTGCTGTAATGATGTTTTCATACATATACTATATTTTACACTATTTGAATACCTGTTTTTTGAAAAAGCAGAATCCAAAATGAACAGAATTCCAGAGTTCATTAGAAATGTTTCTTTACTGCATATTTTTTACAATATTGATATGAATGCTAATTACCAGTAAAGATGGGCAGCCATGAAACCAAACTAACTTGTTGTAAGGGCTACTAAACCATAACAGCCACTGTTGCAGGGTCCTAAAATGTTTTGGGAAGTTTTCACATTTCCTTTTGTCCCCTTCTTAGGTAGAAATAATGACAGTTCCCTTAGGTGACATCTCACATTGAAAAGACTGAACCCTAAATATGCATAAATGTTTGGCTAAAGCTTTACCAAGTACAATGTAAAAAATCCTTAGTATTATCTTACTAAATTAGTTTTTATTCCTGATACAAATGTTTTGTTAGAGCCACCCTAATTGCTCCGGCTAGACGGGATGAATCCCTTTTCCTGGCACAGTTTCGCATTTGTAACATTTTTCGTATATCATCTCTGCTCCTTTTCTCTCCTGTGAAGGGATCAGTTGTGAGATCCAACTGCGGTGGGAGACTATCATTTTCAGTAATGCATATATTATGGAGAACAAGACACGCCAATGTAGCTTGTTTTACAGCCTCTGGTTGGCACTCTAGTTTTCGGTATAACACACGCCACCTACTCTTGAGTTGTACAAATGCTCACTCAATTACCATTCTAGCTCGGCTCAGTCACGCGGTAATTAAAATTAGCCTCCTCAACTGTTAGATTGGCATGAGTATAGGGTTTCATCAGCCAAATTCTAAATGGAAACGCCAAATCACCCAAAATCATTGGATAAATCTCTGTACCCATTTTGTCATTAAAATTCTGGATAGTTGAAGGAAAATATTCTCGCACTGACACTTTCCACAGATTTTTGATAATTGCTTCACATACCTCATTGACTATGTTATGAACAGTTGCAACACCGAGACCAAATAATTCTGCAATGGTGTATAAGTAATCGCCTCGACCCAGCCGGTAAAGGCAGATTGCCAGCCTGCTTTCAGGTGATACTGGCAGCTCTGTGATTATGTTTTTCTCGATATCAGCTCGAATCCGCCTCAGAATGTATTCAAATGTTTTTCTTGTCACCCGAAAGGTCTTCTTGAACCTTGCTTCACTGTATGTTCATTGTTGCCCAGACTAATTCCCACCATCCTGAATTTCGGGACAAACGACGACAACTGCGAGAACTGAAACTTTCATCTTCAACTGACTGCAACAACAAACACATCAGTAAACAAACTCGTGCAAGAAGCCTTTTTTTTATTAACACCAGCGTTAAAATTCGACGTCGCAGTTGCCTTCTCCTTCGCCTTTCCCTCATTATTTTATCCAGCAACAACTCCTTCGTAAACCTCGCCATGTTTTTTAGGGCCGCTGGTCAAAATTACCGAAGTCTCCACCTAAACCTGGTCGAATTAAATTTGTCGTCTAAATCGGACAGCACTTTATATGTCGACTAATCGACGAACTTAATGCACATTAGATTCGTCTGAATTAAATTCGACGTATGAACTAGGCCTTTATATCCTAGTTACAGTATTTTCCGCCAATTTGCCTGACGATGTCGTCGCGGCGTGACGAAACGTTGTAGTAATTTTTTATCGTTGGTTTTTATATTGAATCCGAAAAGATAACTGTGTTAAACGGATATGTCAAGCTGAGTGCAATGGCCACGGAAACAGACGTCCGGAAATCTATCAGTGACGCTATAAAGACAATATTCCCTTTCGTGACTCCAAACGACATTGAGTTCTTAAAAGCAAAACGGACAAAGCTTTTGAAACCTGTCAGCTCGACTGAATGCGAATATGACTACAAGCAAGTAAAGCTTTTGGCAGGCCAAGGAAAATGATCCACTGCTAGCTGAAATTGTCGAGCCAAGCCTAGAAAATGATCCACTGTTATCTGATACACTGCTCTGTTCATCAATCTGAACTCCATTGGCAGGTTTGCTGCAAATATGCGAAGCCTTTTCCAGACAATTTTCTCAGTTCACGTTTGCTTGCCAAGTCCTCCATTTAAAGCGAAAACCAATGACCAGCGGAATATGGGATGAGATGAAGCTCATAATAACGTGCCTTTTGGAACATCGATTGAATGGGGACTGAGGCCGGGAGTTGAAAATTCTGAAGTGTATTGAATTTTGAATGCACTAATTTTTTTTCTAAATAACATATTTGAATATTGATGTTTTTTACATTTATTTAAATGTATAATATTGAAGTTAAAACAATCATTAAAAATTGAACATTTATTGAATATTGAACTAAGCATTGTCATTTATTGAACACTGAATAAGATTTTGAACATTGAATATTGGTATTGAACATTGAATATTAAATTAGGTCTTGAATATTTTTTTAATTAGGAAAGTTTTGTTAAAACATTTCAAAATGAACGACAGCACTTATAATGTTTTTAATGACGTTTCGGCCATTTCATACAGCCATTTTCAAATTGGAGAAGTATATTAACAAGAACAAGTGAATATTTAAGTACAAAAATTTTAAATTAGCATAACAGAATTAGTTTTGACAAATAAATATTTTAGCTTTCACTGAGTCCCCTTGGGTATTAAGTGTTGGTTTGATTATTCTGATAAATAGCATTTCATACAAGAGACAATCCAACTTCCCACGGCACTTCTTTAAAATACTGAACTGTCCAAGAATATCAAAAGGTTTTGACTGATGTCCATCTTTGTAATGTTTGCCTATAACAGAATAGCGATGCTCATCGGCGCGTTGGAAAAGGTGTCGAATTGTGTATCCGACGTAACTCGCATCACACGAGTTACATTGAAATTTATACACAACGCGTTGTTGGTTGACAATAGAAGATTTCGCTTCGGGTACAGTGAATTCTTGGGCCAATTTTTTGCTGGTAAAAACAGGTTGGATGGGGTGGTTGATTTTACGGGACAAGTCACTCAGTTGTTTATGTACCCTGTCAGCCGATCTCTGATCTTTAAACGGCAATTTGATGCGTACAGGAATGGGATTTGCTGGACTTATGTTGGTTGGGTAATCGTGCTTTAAACAGTTGAATAGTTTGATCGTGGATTCTATTAGGTACAGAGGGTATTTCAGTTTTAAGAAAATTGCCTTAAGTTTGTTACATTCAGTTTCAAACTGTTGAGGAGTTGATGACAGTGGATGGGCGCGGTTCAACATGGTTTTCAGGAGGGAGCGCTTGTATCTCTTATCCGTGTGACTGTGGTAATGTAATAGCATACCCCAATAAGTGCTCTTACGATAAACGCGGGTTTCAAGGTGATCGCCAACTCTGATGACTTCCATTAACTTACACGCTAACGACTTGGAACATT
The DNA here is from genome assembly GCA_027575285.2 of Zoanthus pulchellus. Classification (NCBI taxonomy): domain Eukaryota; kingdom Metazoa; phylum Cnidaria; class Anthozoa; order Zoantharia; family Zoanthidae; genus Zoanthus; species Zoanthus pulchellus. The sequence goes on from JAOBRB020190570.1 coordinate 10,338, forward strand.
ATAAGAAAGGGGTTTTTTTTTATCTTAAAAGTCTAAAAGCCTCCTTTTAAAAATATGAAAAGAGTCCACGCTTTTAATCGATTCCCGTCATGGACTCTGAGTATTACTGGTTCGTTACAGAAGTTACAGAAGTTATTTATTGTTTATAATAAACACAAGTGCCAAAGATTATTTAGAAATCATTAGTTGTGGTCGAACAATTGAACAGAATAAAAGTTTCTTGATGTCAGGATCATTGATATCTCTACAGACCCTACGAATAAGGCCAAACGTTCTATTTACTTTAGAGGTGATCAGCTTTATATGTTGAGACCACTGGAGAGTATTGGTGACGGTTATGCCCAAATCTTTAATTTCGCTAACTGTTGCCAGTGGGGACCCGTTAAAGTGATTTTCTCGTTTTAAGGGAATATTTTTCCTAGAGATATTCAGGGCCTTGCGTTAGGGTATGGTGAGACACATTTCCCAGGTATCACTCCAGATTGATAGCTGTGTTAGGTCTTGTTGAAGTAAAAATTTGTCCGACGGCTTTTCAATCATCTTAAACAGCTTAAAATCGTCTGCAAATATGGCAACTTTAGAGTCATTTTTAATACATTGAGGGATGTCGTCTAAATAGACAAGGAAAAGCAGAGGGCCCAATATAGAGCCTTGCGGGACACCGGACAAGACTTGTAACCAGTCAGAATAGGTACCTTGTAGTGCTACTCGTTGATATCTATCAGAAAGATAGCTCTGAAACCAATTAAATAGCTGCCCAGATATTCCGAATTGAGATAGCTTATTCAGCAAGGCACGGTGAGGGACTTTGTTGAATGCTTTAGCAAAGTCCAAATAAGCTATGTCAATCTCCTTGCCTTTGGCTAGGGCTTCAATCACTTCGTGGTAGACCTGGAGAAGCTGAGTAACAGTAGACCTTCCTCTAAGAAAGCCATGCTGCAGATTGTAGAGTTGTGGCGAGATGAGGGCATAGTAAAGGTTAAAAACATACCTTTCTAGACATTTAGATACAACACACAGTAATGAAATTGGTCGGTAGTTCTTGGATTCATCAGATTTGTAAGCAGGACATACATTAGCTAATTTCCACTGGTTAGGAAATTTGCCGACAGATAATGATAGGTTAAACAAACGATAGATGGAAAAAGCAATTTCAGATGCAGTTTCCTTCAACAATCTACCAGGAATGTTATCAGGGCCATGCGCTTTGTTTACATCAATGTCTTCCAGAACTTTAATTACCTCTGGTATCGTATGGCGAATTTCGCTTAAATGATGAGCAGGCATAACAGATGGCCCTTGGTAAAATTTAGAAATGCAATCGTTAGGACTGAATACTGATTGAAAAAATGGTTAAGTAGGTTTGATTTCTCTTTATTATTTGTCACAAAGCGCTGAACATCCCTCAAGAAGCCAGGAAACCGATTTTGTTTGGTCGTAGATTTAACTAAAGACCAGAATCGTCTGGTATTGGTGAGAAGTAAATCCTTCAGTTTAGCTGGTTAGCGGAGAGAAGTAACTCCTTCCGTTTTAGCTGGTTAGCGGAGGAGAATTACCTCGCCGCTTCGCGGCTCAGTAAATATCCACCACTACTAACCACCTCCACTTCAGTGAATAGTTGTCAATTAGTAGTATGGCTACTACCCAGAATACCCATATTGTGATAACAGAAATGGTTTGGAAATAACAAATCTAAGATTAATAATCAATCCTCATTTAACAGTTGTAAGAATTTATAGGTCACTTACAGTATCAATAGAACAATTATGTACTGCCCTGAAGCACGCCTGGAATCAATACAAACTCAATATAACTTATTTACTGGTGACTTTAATGTCAATTACTTCAACAATCTCAGTTTTTATCACTTAGCAACTTACTCATGAGATATAGTAAAACCTGTATTGCTAATACATACACTAATTCATCTGAATCACAAGCAACGTATCAAATTCTAGAAACCTATTTTTTAGACCACTAAGCTGTCTGTGCTTTATTTAACAGCTATTGATACAAATTAACGTGCGCCGTCAACTTAA
>JAOBRB020190680.1:5721-22127 GCA_027575285.2 Zoanthus pulchellus
TTCCATACAGACCTCGCGCTCGGTACTTACTGTCAAGACCTTGGTCTGATATTTTTCCATACAGACCTCGCGCTCGGTCCATGCTGTCAAGACCTTGGTCTGATATTTTTCCATACAGACCTTGCACTCGGCACTTACTGTCAAGACCTTGGTCTGATATTTTTCCATACAGACCTCGCGCTCGGTACTTACTGTCAAGACCTTGGTCTGATATTTTTCCATACAGACCTCGCGCTCGGCACTTACTGTCAAGACCTTGGTCTGATATTTTTCATTACAGACCTCACGCTCGGTACTTACTGTCAAGACCTTGGTCTGATATTTTTCCATACAGACCTCGCGCTCAGTTTATAATCTCTTAGGTTTCTTGTAGCATCCCTTAGTTACCCATTTTTTGTTTATTCTAGCCTGCCTGGCTGGCGGTCTTTTTGTTAGAATAAAGCATTTTATAGTGAGGTTAAACCGCTGATCCTATGTATCGCATGTTCGCCGCTAGTAACATCCGAAAATTACACTGTGTTTCGAATAAAAGGCTACTGGCCTTTTTTCGCTGTAATGAAAGCAAATCTTCATTTTTTGGGAGTTTTTGAGGCCTCTGTTCTATTAACTATACATACCCTTTTTGTGTGTACTGCGCATACGCAGGTAGACACTAAGACGGAAAAAAAGTTTGTTAACTTGTCGATATGCTATCGCTAATCGATAAGTGATCTGTGATGCCGAGGAGAGTCGGTCAGGCGTTTAATTTCGACCAATCACAAGAAAAATCGCACGAAGGACTCACGTGCGTTAGAGTGTTCTTTCAACAAGGTCTACTCCGTACGTGTTTTCTACAGGGTGTTCACTTCAGAATGCAGGGTTTTCCGGTACGTTTTATTCTTTAAACTTCTGCTCTAGCTGAAGGAACAACTCTTGAACAACAAAACAAGGCAATAGACACATGTACGTTTTGTGTACCTATTTTTTATAATAACATAAGGCTGAAGATCGCTAAAAGTTTAAAAACATGTTAAGAACATGCTGAGTCTGAGAAAGGTGAAGAACATTTATTTAGGATGAAATAATTCACACAGTGTTATTGAAAAATTTGCTTGGGCTTCTTGACTAAAGTTTGCAGATGACAATTTTACCTCATAGGTTTTTCATTTATCAAATCGCAATTCTCAGGTATAGTTCTTGAGACAAAGTGGCAAGAAAGACAGTACAAAGTACATGTACAAATCAATGTATACAGAAAAGTACCACTTACGGTATATGTATCATATATATTGTCTAAATTCAGTAAAGATATTTTAAGAATACGTTTAAGAAAATATTTAAGAACGTTCAGCCTCAGTCGAAATGTTCAACGTTCTTATATAAAAAAAAGTTACTCGGCAAATATAGTGTTTGGTAATATATTCCACCACAATGTCATTCATACAGTCATGATAATAGGAGACTGGGCCTAATGTTTGACTGCTTTATCCAAAGAACCTGTTGACTGGCACCTTAATAACTCGACTAATCAGGTGGCGATAAATCTATACGGTATTTATTTCAATACCATTTTGTTAGATAGGGGGGAATTATAGACCTTTTTCGCATTGCACTTTAATGACAACGGATTTTACCACCGCCTGGTTAGCCCAGTTGGTAAGGCGCCATCTACTGTGCAGGAGACCACGGGTTCGATTCCAAACCAGACCACCACTCAGGGTCTTAAAATGGGAGAAAATGCTGCCTTCGCTCTAACATCTGCACTTGGTTAGAGTTTCGCGTCTTCTGCGACTAGGACGTTAAACCGTAGGTCTAGTCTCTCAATCACTCTGTGGGGGAACTTAAAGAACCCATACACTTCTTGCAAAGAGTAGGGTTATAATCCCGGTGTTGTGGTCTGTTTCTTCCACTGAGCTCTTTTCTTATTGGCTGCCATGTTGCGCCTTAACATGTGAGATACTACAGCGGACTTTCTAAGACCATCAACTTTCTGAACTCAACTGTATATACTTGTAAACAAGGTTCTGAAAAGCCCTGAGGGGAGCAAATATATATATATATATTTTTTCAGTTTTTGCAGTGTTAGCCTCAATTTGTTGTTAAATATTCAAAAATACTTGCGTGAGAGAGCGCGAAGTCACACCTTCAACAATACACATAGTTGTAAGTAGTGTAATAGTGCGTTGGTATTTTGGAATAGTTAACTTCATATTGGGGCTAACATTGCAAAAACTGAGTCCGTAGTCGTTGAAGTTAGCGGCATCTGCAATGCGAAAATGGTCTTTTAATGAGCTTGATTAATTGGAAAACACCGAGTTAACTGAACATTTTTATCTTTTATCCCGCGAAGGCTTGCCCCAGTTCTGACTGTAACAAGAAAGTGGTTGAAGATGGAGACAGTTATCATTGTGAGAAATGTAGCCGGAGCTACCAGGACTTCAAATACCGGTTAATCCTGCAGGTATACTCAAACATACTTGTGTAAAAAAGGCTTCTAGAAATCCATAGAAGCAACGAGCATTAGGCCCGGGGTGAGGAAGAAGACAGAGTTGTTGAAAAGGTCAAGAGAGAGTTACACACAAAGACAGAAAAACAATAAGTTCTAAATTGCATTTTAAGAAGAATATATTCAGGAGAAAGATGTAAACATGAATATACTTGATAATAGCAATAGTGTCTTCTAAGTTGTATACGTATAGCTACAAGAAAAACTGGTAAAATTTTCATATGAGGGGAGAGAGGGCGGGGATTGTTTGTATACCAATTCCAAAGGAGGGTTGGCACGAAAATTCATTTCTGTTTGCTTGGCTTAGCAAGTAGTCAGTAGTAGAAGTCAGTTTAACGATATTTGTTATATAGACACAAGTGTTTTACTGAAAAATATGCCATTCGTAAAATTTATAAAAACTACATCCGGGACCTGAGTGATTTACGTGAGTTTATCGATGACGTAATTTCGGTAACTTCCCTCCGAAAAACACTCGTGTCTATGTAATAAAAAGAACATCACACGGAAGCTTGAAGATAGGAATTTTATATTCCTGCCATATTTGCAGGCACGTTGGTGGCGATAAAAGCAGGTTTGATGTCATTGAAAGTGCTTGGCGTGGGTTCTACATTTGCCCTACCTTGTCCAGTGTGGACTGTGGTGCCAGTAGCTTCAAGTTGCAATGCTGTTGAATCCAAGCTAAGCATTTTCAAGACGCGATGTGCATGATCTCTTTCCTGTCTAAGTTATTAGTTCTATAAACCAGTATTTAATTTGAGTAAGTATCTTTCTGTTTGGATAACAGTAGTAAAAAGGTAAGTTGAATTATTCTTTCCTAAAATAGCCCTACTTTTTAACCATTTATCCCTAAAAGCCCTACGAAATTAAAAAAGAAAAGTTTTTGGTCGTATTTTTGCGACTGGTTGCAAAATTTTAGTCCAAAATTTAAAATGATGTTTAAAAGTGCTTTTAAACAAAAGGTCCCGCTATAAAAAGGATAACTCCTCCCACCTTCACGCCTTAAAATTTTAAAATCTGCCATACGAAATGGCGGTCGAAATGGACTTCCCTCGGTGAAATATCAAAACAAATTATTTCTTAGTAAAGTCTCTTAAGAAATAATTTATAATAAATAAAAGTATCTTTATATGCTATTGAGAAGTAAACTTGTTTCTGCTTAAAATAATTTGTTATTAAATGTCTTAAATTTTGAATTTCACGCTCGCGAATAATGACCAACCGTTTTGGAGTAGCAATGTCTGGCACTTTACACGTGGAGATGTTCACTGGACGATGGTTAAGTGACAACTGAACGTGTGAAACCCCAGAGCTCGACCCTTTTATAGCGGAACTTCGTGTTTAAGATAAAGATGTAGATTGCTGGCAAAATTGCGACCGCCGTTCAAGTTTTAGTCACAAATGGAAAAAGTTTAGTCGCCAATGCGACCGTATGGGTCGCTATTTGAATCGCTGAACTCCATATAGCTTCGGCAGCATTGGGTTTCCTGCATCTATTTGAATGACTGTTGTACGTTTGAACCTTCAGACAAACGTGGCTGATTTCACAGGCAATCAGTGGATGACTTGTTTCCAGGAGTCTGGTGAAACTCTGCTGGGGAGAAATGCTGACGAAATTGGTCGGTTGAAGGAAACGGTAAAAACTCTTATTGATCATAAGTGGTTTCATCCTTTGAGTTTCTTGCTGTATTTATGAGTGTATTTGTATGCTTTCCACCTGATAATCAAGCATTAAGCTTACATTTCATTATCTTCGGCCGACACGGTTGGCGCAAGTCCCCAGTTCGATCCCAGCAGTTTGTCGAGATTCGAATATTTGTGTGACCTTCTTTTCTGCCTAAGTCAACTCATCTGGTAAATGAGTACCAACGTCTGCTGGGATCTAAACTGCAATGGATTAGTGTCCCGTCCAGGGGGGAGTTAAACACTCACATCCACTTAACATTATGGAAACCAGAAATAAACGCCCGCTTCATGGGGCACTAGGTTCGTCAAGAATTTAACTTCTTCATCGTCTTATGAGATGTTGTTAAAATACAAATCTTCAAGTTAAATTGGCTAGTAGCTAACTTGAAGACATGAACACACTGTACTTAAAATGGATTTTAGCCCTTACTTTTTAAGGACTTCACTGAAGCAAAACACTAGTTTTTAAAAAAAATACTACCAAGCACAAAGACTGCATATTCAAACGATAAGGACTAGGACTAGCTCACCCATATAGCAGGTATTCCCGTGTTATGGCCCCCTAAAGCATTGAAATTTAGAAATTTTAGAAATTTTTCCGTTTGTTTTTATTTTCTTGGAATAAATAAAGACAAGATACTCAACAATATTTTGATTTTAAGAGCTCCTATCTATTTTTTGGCTTATCAGCCTTGCGAATGGGACGTCAGGTTAGCATAGTGGTCATCAGTCGTGCCTCCCACCTCTATACGACCTGGGATCGATTCCTAACTCTGCATGTGGGCTGAGATTTGTCGATCTCAATCTGACTCCGAGGGTTTTTTTCAGGGTACTCCGGTCTTCCTCCCTCTACAAATTCTACTTTGGGCCTTGGGCCTTCGGGAGATTATAAAACATTAGCCTCTGTCTAGAAAGAATGGACAACCACTTTCTTCGCGCTTGACGTTAAGAATGATATTTATTTACTTGTTTCTTTCTTTTTTATATTTTATATTTGTTTATTTGCAGGATGAAAATGCGTTTGAACAGATATTTAACGACGCGAACTTCAAGACCTACACATTTAAGATCAGGGCAAAGATGGAGACTTACAATGTAAGACTAGAAACCTAACTATCAATCTATCCTAAACCAAAATTATCCTTTTTGGCTCCAGACAGAGACTTGCAAATAGTATTTCTACTAGACTCGAGCAAGAGTTCTCTTTGAAATTAGGCCTAAGTGAAATCAATAGAGCGTCACACACGAAATTTCTTGGCTCAGTGTTAGACGAGAATCTAGTTTGGAAGCTTCGTATTGATTCAATCGTAAAGTTTCAAAATCTATCGGAGTATTATATAGAGCCCGGTACTACCTAAGTTTAGACATTTTGATAAATCTTTATTATAGTTTTATCTACTCACATATTTCATATGGTACTTTTATCTGTGGCAGTAACTATAAAGCGAAACATCTTCCTATCCATCTCTTACAGAAAAGAACACTACATGCGATTACATTCCCAGACCAAAGGACTCCAAGCAGACCTTTATTTCAAAGGCTCGATACATTAAACTTTTTTTAATGTGTCGTGAAACTTCAATTATCAGAATTAGCTTATAAGCACAAAACTAACGATTTACCTAACGAGGTTTTTTCATATTATTTCTGTGATATTAGCGCAATTCATAAATATGAAACTTGTTACTGCTTTGCTTTACCAACTAGTGACATAATTTTTATTGTAAACAAAAAAGGGAGCATGAACATGAACATGATCATTGAACATTTAGGACTTTGGTGAGGTTACAAGGAGTAGAGATGATAGGACACGAGGTCCCTTACAAGGATCTTACTCCTGGGCCTACGGTTTAACGTCCTTAGTATCCGAGAAGACGCGAAAGTCTAACCATTTGCAGATTTTGGAGCAAAGGTAGCACTTTCTCCTCAATTATTTTAAGACTCTGAGTGTTGATCCGGCCGGGAATCGAACCCGAGATCTCCCGCACAATAGACTGGCGCCTTACCAACTCGGCTAACCAGGCGGCGGTTGCTTTGTAACCCCTTAGGGTTATAAATCCTGCACCCTCCACCTGTTTTTCGTTTTTCGTTTACTTCCTTTTCTTATGTAATACTCAAGGAGTGGTAAATAAACACCGTTGAACTGTTGAACCTTTTCCCTTAAACCTAACTTAATTATTTCACTGTGGAATGTATACCCCCAAGAATCCTAGAAGAATCCGGCAGAATTATTTTAAATCAACTGATCAAGACTTTTTTTTCTCTTGCATATGGAAGAACTGGCTCATTCTCGGTGTTAAAACCTATGACGTTCTTTTTTATATCATTCAACGTTATTGCATTTTGACGGAAGAAACTAATACCCAAAATTCTCGTATAAATGGTTTACGTCTAATTTTGTTTAGAACGCGAAATCAATTCTTAAAGGAAGTTCCCGTCTTATAATTTATTAATCAAATTTTTCACCTGGTAGTAAAGTCAATGATTAAGGCTTGCAGAAAAGCCATGAATAAAATTATTGTATTGAGAACACTAACTTGCGGTAAATTAGTGTGAAATGCGTCGGTGTTTCTAAAGAAACAATTTAGTGACAAATATCTAATTTATACACCGTATGAAAAAGAGAGAAAACTTACTGACGTTTCGGAGATTTTACTCCGACGAAAGACTGACGTCCCAAACGTCTGTAAGCTTTCTTTTTTATTTAAAACGATGTATGATTTACATATTTATCATAAAATAAGTGTATCCCTGTATTTAATTCATGGTGAAATATACCATTTTTGGATTGGCAGTTGCCTCTGACAACAATGACTATGGATTCAATTGGTACAGTCTTAACTTCAGTGTGACGTTCCAAAATGCCAGTTCAGTTTTACATTGCTTATGACTGTATGTACTGTATCTCCCGCAAGTGTGAATCCGCCATCATTCACATCTGCAGCAACTGAGAATTCAAGACTTGTCCATTCCAAACAACTTTAGTCTGAAAGTCATTTAGTTTTTTTTTTTTGTTTTAGGATGAGACCAGGTTGAAATGCTCATGTGTTGCTGTAACTCCTCTGGACTACATACAAGAGTCTCACCGTTTGATGAAAGAGATAAACAGGTTGATGCACCTGTAAACGACAAAGGATGAAGAAACTTAAGTTTTGACTTGAACTAAAGGATAAAACAACAGTGTAAAGTGCACCGGAAGTGAACTCTATGAATGTACGGTTGAGTCATTAGGGGGATTGGGGGGAAGGAAGTTGGAAGATTTAAAGAAAACGTTATATGGTAAATACCTAGGAAAGAGATAAAATACCTAACAGCGTGCAATTGAAAGAAAAAAAGCCAGCGAAAAAAGCAAACGCTATAATAATTATATTGCAAAAACAAAAACTTTCTGTTTGTCTACCTCCACCCCCCAAAAAAATCAATTGGTGCGGTGATGTTTCTGTTTTTTTTTTCTTACAAAAGTTGTTTATTATTGCTGCAGGGCTCACGGGGCCATGGAAAGTCATGGATCTTGGCAATGCATTTTTCAGGTCATGGAAAATTCAGGTTTTTGGTGAATACAATTTCAAAATGCCATAGCTACATTATGTTGTGCAAACATGCAAAATTGTTAACTATGCAATGAAGTTGAAGTTCTTTAGAAAACTACACTAGAAAATTTAAAGTTTTTACATTCAATCACGTTGCCCTGTCTTTTTTTACTCAAAAAGTGTCATTCACATTGAAGGTTACATTAGAGTACGAGTAGGCTGTTTTGTTGGCAGTTCATTTATATTTCCAGGCCATGGAAAATCGCATTCGTTCTTGAGCAAGTAATTCTCACTAAATCCTTGGCTAGAATATTCCGTTCTGAACCTTATTGTTAGCTTTTAGTAAATCGTAAGCTATCTTAGATAATTAAACGCTCATTGAGAGCTATGTGTATTTCTATTTCTTTTTGTTTTTAACATTCGTGTTGAAAATATATTTAAAACAATGTGTTGTGTCATGTTTATGATTTTTGTGGCAGCTGAACAAAGCGATGTTGGTCTGTAGACCCATTCCCTTCCTCCTCCCCTTAGAAACATCACATGCCCACGTTCTTTCTGGCCAGCGCCAAACAACAAAGCACTGGTATAATAAATTAACCAAAAAGACCATAATACTCTTTGTTTGTCTACCCAAAATTTGGCATAAGCGTTGTTTTTATTGTCTTATGGGACTTATAACGATCCCTAGAAAAACTGGAAACAATTCTTATGCAAAATTTTGGGTAGACAAACAAGGAGTATTATGGTCTTTTTGATATTCTGTGTTTGAATTTCAGGGCGCATGCGTTTAGGTAAAGTAGAGACTTGCATTATATATCAGCTTTATATGGCTACTGTAAGGCTCATTTTGGGATTTCCTTTTATTATAACTGAAATTAAGAGTATAAAGGCTAGAAAACTCAATACTTTTTTTGAAAGGAATAGTGGGAAGTGTTAGGTTTGATTTCCTTTGTAATGCATTATCTTTTTTATTTATGAACATGAGAGTGAAAATCGCTAAAAACATGTTAAGAACATGCTGAGGCAGAGAAAAGGCGAAGAACATTTATTTGTGATGAAATAATTCAAACAGCGTCATTGAAAAATTTGCTTGGACTTCTTGACTAAACTTTGTAGATATTAATTTTACATCGCGGAATTTTGATTTTTCATCACGTTTTCTTTCGTTCCAGCTACTATATTTTAAATTTCGATACAGTACAAAGTGCATGTATACAATGTATACATAAAAGTACCACATAAGGTACATGTATTATTTTTATTTTTTAAAACCAGTAAAGGTATTTTAAGAACATGTTAAAGATCATTTGAGGCTGATATACCGAAAATATTTAAGAACGTTCATCCTCAGTCGAAAAGTTCGAAAAAGAGTGTATCTGCATTGGCGATGACGTACAGTGCAATTGTTTTTTAAAAGAAAGTAATTATTTTTTATACGAATTTGCCTTTTAGGGGTTTGATTGCTTCGCATTTAACGTGACCCATTAATCATTCGATCACAGGTTCTTGTTCTCAAAGTAAAACTTTATGACCTGGAAATGTTTTGAAACGCTAATTTTTGTTCACAAATCTTTAGATCTTTCTAGGAATTTGAAATTTATTGAGACACTGATTCTTGTTTTTTAAGCCTATAGATTTTTCAGACTGATTATTGCCCTCAAAGCCCTTGCCTGATCTTCAGACGGGGCCTGGGTCCTACAAAGTAAACGTAAGACCCAGGCCCCGTCTGAAGATCAGACTATCAAAGGCGATGAAACGTTAGATATAACGTACGCTTCTATGAACTAAGATGGAGGGAACGTTTTCGCAAGACCTGAAAGTGTTTAATATTTTAAGATAAATAGTTTAATTTAGAGAGGCGGACGTGGTTGGCGCAGTTGGTAAGATCTCTGCTTTCCAACCACAAGGTCCCCAGTTCGATTGCGGCACTTTGCCGAAATTCGAATATTTGTGTGACCACCTTTTCCGCCTAAGCCAACTCTACTTTCCAATTCCATCCTCCCGTGATAAGTAAATGAGTACCAGCGTCTGCTGGGAGCTAACCTACGATGGATTAGTGTCCCGTCCAGGGGAAGTCAAAGACTCTCATCTCCTTAACACTACAGAAACCGGAGATAAGCGCCGGCCCCATAGGACACTGGGCTCATATAAGGATTTAGCTTAGTTTAAAACAAAGACAAGAAAATAAGTTAGTTTCACTTTAGGCCTCTTAAAAAATCCGGTTTATCATCAGCGCGCTTACAGGCTTTTGACAACGTATTTTTTTGTTTCTTTTTAATAAAAGAAATAAATGACGAAAAACTTAGAGTGGCAACATATTCAGACAATTGGTTCATTTTTGTATAGTCCTAACCACTTTGCAAATGTTAGTTGTAAGGTCTTAATTTGTAGTTGGTGATGGAGATTTGCTGCAGAATAAACTCGGCAGTTTGCAAAAGTTTTAACTCTTAAAGAACCGTCATCGACGCTTTTGAGAAAATTTTGAAACCGAAATTATTTTTTAAAATGGCCTTGAAGCTTGTTTTATTTGTGCATGCATACTTTAGGCGCTTTTGTTCGGTTTTTCTGATTGATTATCTAAATAAATTTACGGAATAGAAAATTTAAAAACAGTTTAGATTTGTTGGTCTGCAGAATCTCCCCTATAGTGGCTTAGCTGGCTGGCAGAAATTTTTTTTTGACCACTTTCGAAAATTTTACCAATCATTTACCAAGAATTTTAGAGAAGTCCGAGAAATAGTCCCTTTTACCAAGAATTTCTTTCCAAAAGTGGTCCCGAAAAAATTTTCGTTAGCGGCCGCGCACTGTGTTAGTTGCTGAATAAAGTTCTCCATGCTTTCAGTGGTTGTTTGTGCATTTCAGCCACGAAACTGTTTTATAATTTGGCAGCCAAAATCTTCACTTGGTCACTCACTCACTGACCGCCATTTTTTTTACTTGGTTTCAGCCGGAAGCTTGACCGCAGATCACGTGTTTGTTCTTAAAATAGTAAAACCGAAAATATGCTAAAAGATTGTGATGAATCAAAGGCTCAATGAGAGTTGTATACCCTTCATACGTCTCGTGCAATGTCAATTACAAAAAAGAAGCAAAAGCGACTAATAAACCCTTGTCATGTCTTATATATCAGCACTGCTTGAACAATAAGCATCGTTTAAATTTCATTGCATTTTAAATTTCGCATTGTTTGGAGAACAACACCCATCAAGTGTTATATATTATGGCGCTTGCACGTCCTGCAATTCCGCCTACGTTGAAGAATCTGCCCGGAATTTTTCCATCAGACAGGCAGAACACGAGGACACAGAAAAGCTTTCAGAGCCCACCTCCCACTCTACAGCCACAGTGGCGGATCCAGAAATTCTAGAAGAGCGGTGAATAATACAAAGAATTTACCAGTTACTCTAGGAGAAGAAGATTGGGAAGTACAAAGAATGTAAAGAATGTACCAGAAAATTGAAGAAAAGGGGGGTGAAAACTCACCCAAATCACTCCCCTGTATCCGCCGCTGAGCCAATACAGGCCACACTTTTCAGTGGAGATTTTGACGTTAGCCATTTTATGGATTTTTAGAAGAACACTCGAAGCTATTTTTATTGCAAAACTTACACCTAATTTGAACAAGCAATTAAGTACATTTCCTTCTATCTTATTTTATTTCCCAACGGTATCATTTAAACAACTCTTATTGTCCGCCCAGTGCTGACATATAAGACATGAATAATCAGCTAGCCAGCCAAACCTGAAGATGCTCACGTAGAGTGAAAACGTTTGTTTTGTACAAAAACATTTCGTAAAGACTAAACATACAAACATAGTACCTTTGTAACACTTTATTCACTTCAATGTATTTTCTATGGACTAGAAATCTTTCCTGTTTCAAAGATCTACATTTTTTGCACGGACACACGTTCTGGTTCCTAGATCGGAACTTTAACCTTGATTTATACGTGCTTGGATCCAGTAGTAAAGGTTGCGAATATCCGCGTACACGCCGTATTTGTTTGCATCGGCACATCCTACTCCCCAGCTCACTGCGCCTTCCAAATAGTACTGGCCATTAGACTCGCACACTAGTGGGCCTCCTGAATCACCCTGACACGCGTCAATTCCGCCTCGCGCATAGCCTGCACAAACCATTGATTCGTGCATTCTTCCTGGGTAACTTCGCCGACAAACATTGTCATGCACAATTGGTACAGAAGCCTGAAAATTAACGAATCATATTATAATTTTGCGTAAAACATGATGCATAATATTTGAAAAAAGATAACTTAGCGTTAATAAACTAGCCAGGGAGTCAGGCTGGCGCTTCTCACTACTACAAACTGAGATCGACTCCCGTGCACCGTATGTGTTCGTGAGCTGAGATTTTTTTTTATCTCAATATGACTCCCGAGGATTTTTTCCCGTGTACTCCGGTTTTCCTCCCTCAGCACATATCTACTGTAAAACTTTAAACAACAAAAACCACCCAAACTCTACTCCACGTTTTGGCCAGAACCTGCACGCATGCACGCAACCAGCTTCACCCGAGTAACAACAAAGCAAGTAACTGGAACAACCGTGTACAGCTGTTTCGTCCTTTTTAGGACTCATCAGCACGGTATGGCTTTACAGCCACGAGCAATGAAGCTACATGGGTTAGTTCAGAGAACTGCTTTTGGCTAAACTCCCACCGCATGCATGTGAGAGCTTGGTACAGGTTCTGGCCAAACCGTGGAGTAGAGTTTGGATGGTTTTTGTTGTTTAAAGTTTGACAAATATCTACTGTCAACTAATTAAAACTGTTTCAGGTGGTGCATTTGCTCCGAGGTCATGAATGGATCGTATTCATGGACCGAACGCCCAGATGACAAAACAGCTCCTTCGGTTCCACCTGGTTAGGCTGTCAACTTTAAAAGTGCATATGAAGGAGAGTTTTTTTTTGTCGCTAGTTCAAAAGTAGGTTACTTCAAGGTTCAATTTCTTAAAACATTTTTGAAATCTGACTTTTATTTATCTTTTTATAAGCGCTCAAAGTTGCAAATTCTAAGTCTTGGACGTGCAATTCGGAGTCTAGGTTCTGACGTCATAAAAGTTACTCGCCTTGCCGATTTTGCGTTGTGGTGTCGATATTTAATATATCAGATCCACTGTCCGAGGTGACAACTGTAATAAATATTATTTTATAACAGGAACTGTTTGTTCATGCAACAAACTTTCATCAGCTTTTCTTATGTCAAGTCCAGAAAAACCGATGGTCAGTCGCTTGAAAATTTTCTAAGCTTCTACAGTTTAAACTAATATTAATATTTACTTACATTTTTATACTATGCAGGAGGAGGAGGGGGGGGAAGGGTGAGGGTCCAATGGACCTTAAGCGGTGAGAAATCGATTTTAGGAAGCCCCCTAATATCATGTCATTATTGTTACATGTTCGAAGAATTATATTTACGAAGGAGGTCGGTTGGCCGTGTCTTAATTTGCTGTAATGTGATATCGTGATCCTGTTAATGAGTTCATGTGGGTTTAGGATTACGGTACTCTGTGTGAGCGCGCGACTAAGGCCTCCAGTAGTTCATTGATTAGAGCATCCGAGAGTCGTAGGTTCAATTACTTAACTGTGTGGCCGCGCGATGCAGTTAAAGTCTAGACCCTTGCTCCCCACAGAGTCCCCAGTAAGTCAGTGATAAGAGAGTCCGAGGTTTGTAGCTTCAATTCCGATCTGGGGCTCGGAGTTTTCCATGTTTTTTTGTCTTTAATATCAAAACCTTTAATTTTGCCATTGTTACTTTACCTGCATTAGAACTTTTGGAGAACCGCCTCCTGACCGCAAAGCACCCCAACCGGTTACGTAACAGCGCTTCCCAACCTGAAGTGAGTATCTTGGGCTTGGAATACAAGCGAGATTCACATACTTGTTCAATATGGCTGGTCTGTCAAGCTTCAACAAGGCAATGTCATATGCATATGTCACGGGCTTATGAAAATCCTTGTGTGTATACATCTGTTTTATGTTAAACACTTGCTCCGTTCCGATGTTTCCGTTTGTCAAGTGAGCCCCAAGTCTACAAAGGAGTCATAGTGTTTTTGTTAATGGTGTTTGTTACCTTCTTCAGATCAAACCATACAAATGAATTCTTTAACTGAATGTTTTAAAAAAATGATTTACGTTAGGAGCTTCAGTAAATCCAAGATATTTCCATATTGCTTTCTAAAAAAAATATGCTTACTTTACATTTATTGATATTACATTACACGCCTTCCTTATAAAAACAACTTTATAAAAACAATGATGCTCAGATTGGCCGCAAATTAAGAATAAAGTACCTAAGAACAAGGTCAGTTTGAGGTTAAAAAGGAGAACATGTTTGAGAATTTGCAATGAATCGTGTATTCTCAGTACGTTCGCCGCCTTGTTAGCCTAGTTGGTAAGGTGCCAGTCTATCGTGCCGAAGGTCTCGGGTTCGATTCCCGGCCGGACCAACACTCAGGGTCTTAAAATAATTGAGGAGAAAATGCTTCCTTCGCTCTAACATCTGCAAATGGTTATACTTTTACGTCTTCTCGGATAAGGACGTTAAACCCGTAGAGCCTCGGAGATTATATTTATGTGTGTGTGTGTGTGTTGTAATGTGAAAAAGTCTTCATCCACATTAGAGTCGTAAAAATAGTGTCCCCAATTAGTAGACGTTTGGCCGGCTAGAAATACTTGACACCTAGATATTATTATTATTATTATTATTATTATTATTATTATTATTATTATTATTATTATTATTATTATCACTATTATTATTATTATTATTATTATTGTTGTTGTTGTACAGGATAAACACACATAAGCACGTTTCACGTTGTTCGAAACGATAAACCGTATATTAGAGTAGTATCAAAATTTCTCGTTAATCTAAATAAAAGAAATGAAAAAGACCTCCTAATCAATAGCCTTATTCTAAATTCAGTCAATTTTCAGCACCGGTAACAACGAAGATTTTGGTCACCTCACCTTATTTTGAGACTGTTTTTACTCCTGCCAGCAACACAGTGAGCCGCTGTCAAGACAAAATTCGGCTTAACAAGGGTACCTCCACAATGGTGTTGACCACCGGGATAAATCAGCTGGGCTTGCCATGGCCAGTCTCCCGGGTTAGCAGGAGCTCCCCCGACTATACGGGTTCTGGGTCTAATACCACATCTTTGGCCATCTAAATAATAGATGAAGGATATTACATGTACGGTGGCGCAAACGTATGAAGCTTATCTTCGAGTGGTAATTTGTTTTTTCAACGAGAGGATATATAAACTTCAAGCCAACGTGTAATTTTTTTTAGTACTTAGATATGAGTGTTTCCAAAGAAGAAAAAGACTGGATAAACAAAGGAATGACGTCAAAGATATCTTCACTACTGAGGATATGGAAAATATGTCACTCGTATCCCGCATGTAGTTTTATTTGAAATATTAATCTACAAGTGGCGTATCTTTCAGTAAAACACTTATATCTATGTAATAACAACTAAATTAATATAAAGCACTCTTAAGTATAGTTTATGTCGCGACCATTAAAGATCCTCATCGAATTTAGTTTACAATACATTTTAAATTAAAAAAATTATCATGTTATATTTTCCGATAGAAAACGCTTATCCGTAAGAGCAGCTTCCAAATTAAAAAAATAATTGCTGTTTTTGAGCTTTTCTGCATTTCGCTTCTAAGTTGGTAAAAGTTCATAGTCATTTTGTGATATTCAATGCATTAGTTTGATGGTATTCGACGTTTGAACGGTCTTTGATTCGTCTTCGCCATACGCCTTATAACTAGTGTATTAAACATCCCAAAATAACTATAAACTTTTACCAATTTAAAAAAATATCCTTTTTAAGTGCTAATTTGTTTTTTTAATAATTTGAAACTGTTGGTGATGTTGGTTTAATTAAAATGAGTTTTTCTCGAAACAGTTCTATTGTTACGGATGGACGTGGTTGGCGCAGTTGGTAACATCTCTGCTTTCCAATCACAAGGTCCCCAGTTCGATCCCGGCACTTTGCGGAGACTCGAATATTTGTGTGACCTTCGATTCTTTTCCACCTAAGCCAAATCAGCTTTCTATGATCCATCCTTCCGGGGTAGGTAAATGAATACTAGCGTCTACTGGGAGCTAACCTGCAATGGATTAGTGTCCTGTCCAGGGGCAGCCAAAAACTCTCATCTGCTTAACACTACAGAACCCGGATATAAGCGCCGGCCCCATTGGCCACTAGGCTCGTAAAAGGATATACTTTAGCTAGCAATTAGTCTTTACTTGTCACCACAAAACGTCTGTACCATGGATTTACGTACGTCTTAGATTAAATGTGAACGTTTGTTGAATCAGTTCTACATCCTTAATGTCGCATGCAATAAAAAATTTCTAACACCGTTTGGAAATTTAAGTTAAACTATTTTTTAACAAAAAAATATTTCAGAAAATGAAAATGTCGGTTAGCTGGAACCTCGCAAAGGAAAACCTTTTTACTTTAATTTAAGGAGGTTGTTCTCACTCACAAAATAATTTCGAAAACACAATTTATATTTTTAGTTAGAAAATATCATTAAAGAGCGAGTAGCGTAAAACAAACAAAAAAAAACCCTTTGAATTGATTGCATAAATACACAATAAATTTAAAACACTACTTAACATCCCAGGCATCCCATTTTTTTATGAAAATTGGAGCCATTTA